>PVKZ01005887.1:0-44385 GCA_004027375.1 Macroglossus sobrinus | reverse complement strand
TCAATAATTAGACAAAAACCCAATTAAAATTTAGGCTAATTTTAATAGCTATTTCCCCAAAGAGATATATGGAAGAATATATAAAAGGTAGTAAACATGTGAAAAGATGTTTAACATTACCAGTCATTAGGGAAAAAAGCAAATTAAAATCAAAATGAGATGCATACTCAGTGGACTGGCTATACACAAAGACATAAAATAATAAGTGTTAGCAAGATTGTAGAAAAATGAACCTTTATACATGTTGGTGGGGTATAAAATGGTCCTTTGGAAACATTGTAAGGTAGTTTCTTAAAAAGTTAAACAAGATGTTACCATAAGCCTCTACCTAGAAATGAAAACATATGTCTACATAAAGACTAATATGCATATATTCATGGCAGCATTTTTCATAATAAACAAAAAGTGAAAACAACCCAAATGTCCATCAAAGGTAAATGGATAAATAAAATGTGGTAGATTCATCCAATGAATTACTATTTAGCAATACAAAGAATGAAATATTAATACGTGCTACCTTAATGAACCTCAAAAATATTATGCTTAGTGAAAAGAGTTAGATTCAAAAGACAAAATAATGCATCATTCTATCTATATGAAATTTCTAAAAAAAAGAAAAAGACAAGAAAATCTACAAAGAAAGAGATCAGAGAATAGCAGTACGGATTGACTACAAAAAGCCATGACCAAACTTTTTGGGGTAACGATAATGTTCTAAACTTCAATTGTGATGATGCTTGTAAAATTCTATAAATTTACTAAAAGTCATTGAATTATACACTTAAAATAGGTAAATCTTCTAGTACATAAATTGTACCTCATTAAAACTATTTTTAAAAAAGGTAGGTGTGTTAACAGCTGAATAGACTCAAGTTGAAGAAAAGTTAGCCACATTTTCCCCCTCCCGGAATGTAAGAAAAAAGAAGATAAGAAAAATTAAGATATACTGTATCATCTGATGTTTCAACATTCTGCCAATGGAAATTCCAGAAAGAGAGAAGAGAGAGAACAAGGAAATCAAATAAAAAGGGAAAAAAACATTTTTTAGAATGAAAGCTAGAACCTTAGATTAAAAAGACCCATCAAGTACAGAGAATGATTACTTAAAACTCATACTCAGCGGTATTATTATGGAAATATATGATGTCAAAGATAACAAAAACATCATAAAGTTTCCAGAAGTAAAAGTAACTTACATAAAAGGAATGAAAACCTGACAGATGTTGAATTTTTACATGCAACACTGAATGCAAGAAGACAATGCAACCAAATATCCACAATTTTAAGTGAAAAATCATTTTGAACCTTAATTCTAAATACAACCACAGAGTCATTTATGTTTTAAAGTAAAATAAAGATATTTTCAGACTATGAGTACTCAAAAGTTTATAAAGGGGATGGGAAGAGGGAGGAGAGAAATAAAATTGAGTTTCAGTTTTTAGCTTAGGAAAAGATACCAAATGACTCCAGATACTGAGAGAATAATATAAGCTTAGGTATGTTTATTAAAAATTCAGTTTCAACTAAAAAAAATAAGGCATTATTCCCAGTGCATTGAAGGAAAAAATACACTGGGAAAGGAAATGCACCCAACCCCAAAACAGGTAATAAAGAGGGTAGGAGAACCAGAAGAAAGTCTTGTGACTATTAAGTAATAACTAAGATAGCAAGGATAAATACAAACATATGAGTGTCAAAAATAAATTTCAACAAAATAAGCTGACATAAAATTTAGAAATACGTATATTGGCTAGGAAACAAAATTTAGCTATACATATTCTAGTTATAAGGGACATGTCAAAAATAAAACAGCTCAATGAGATTGAAAATAAAGGGATTGGAAAAGACATACTAAATAAATGGAAGGTAAAAGAATGCCTTGTAGCAAAACTAACATCATGAACAAATAGGATTTAGGTTGGAAAGTATTACATAGACTCTAGAAGAACACTGGGGTGCATATATCTGTTCAGATAAGTATTTTCAAATTTTGGGGGTAGATACCACATGGATAGATGTTAAGATTATGCTAAGTCAGGCAGAAAAAAATTGAGAACCACATGATTTCATTCATATGTGGGATATAAAACTGAAAGCAACAAATGAACAAGACAGAAACTCATAGACACAGTCAACAGCTTAGTGGTTGCCATAGGAAAAGGGGATCAAATATATGGTGATGGAAAGAGATTTGACATTGCATTGTGAACACACAATGCAATATGCAGATGACATATTATAGAATTGTACATTTGAAACCTACATAATTTTATTAATCAGTGTTCCCTCAATAAATTTAATTAAAAAAAAAGACTGCAGGAGGTTATTTGATACTGATAAAATGTGTACTCTACCAGACTGTGTGGCAGAAGTCATATTCTGTTAGAAAATATTTTTAAAATATTGAAGAAAAATATTTTACAGCTATGTATTGGCAAAGATGGGGTTGAGAACACCCCCCACCAACATTCCTACTTACCTTCTCATTTCCTCCCTTGCCTCCTGACTAGCATTAGATAGCACACTATTAATCACTGTATTATATTGCCTTTCAAATATGAAGAAACCTCAAAAATGATCTGTATGAGGCCATACAAGAAATAACAATAGATTCTCAAATGAAAAAAATCTTGAGGAAACATTTTATAACCACATATAATAAGATCAGAATAAATACCAGGACAAAGGAAGATCTCTTCAATGTATTCCTGAGAAGTTTTCAAATTTCTTCCCCACAGTTCTTAGTCAAAAGAGCAAATCAAAATAGAAATTACAGATTAAGAAATAAGCACCAATGAAAACATCACATAAAAAATATTCAAAGTGGCATGAAGGTAAACATTCATGGCCTGAAATGCATTTATTGGAAAATACGAAATGTTGAAAATTAAATTGTTTTAAATCGAGCTATTAAAAAAATAAATCAAGATAATCTCCACTCCCCCAAGGAAACTGAAGACAAGAATTAGGAAAATAGAATATATAGTAAAAATATAATAAAGGAAATCAGGATATAATTAATTCTTAAGCAAAAAATAAGAGTAACAGATCAACCAAAAGGTGGTTCTTTGCAAAGAATAACAAAATGAAAAGTTTGATCAAAAAAACAAAAGAAAAGACATAAATGATCAATACTAGGAATAAGGAAAAGAACATGTCTCCAGTAAAGGAAAAGATTAAAGCTATAAAAGGAATCCTTTTATAATTTCTACCAATAAATATGACAATCTAGGAAAAATGGTTACTTTTTAGGAGAAGATGAATTATCAAAGCTGAGAGTCAACAGAACTAAATAAAACTAAAAGTAATAGGAGATATGTGTAACATACTTCCAGACCTACCTGAGCCCTTCCCTCCCCTTTCTCCAACCACACACACACAGATATTAATTTCAACAGTTTTATGGACAATTTCCAGCAATCCTTCAAGGAACAGAAAATGTTTATATTAAATAACCATTTAAAAAATTCAAATCGCCTCAAATCATTATGAGACTAGTATATCTCTGCTATCAAAACCAGATAAATACAAGGTAAATGAAAATTGTGCATTAAAATTGCTTAAAAACATGAGGTTAAATCCTCTAATAAAATATTAGTGAGTCCAGTTCAAGAATGAATAAGGAAGTAATGTGATTCAACCAAGTATCTCAACAATTCTAGGAAAGTTTACATTGGAAAATCTATGCTTTTGGTTAAATCTGCTAGATTGAATACACCTTCATTCTTCTGTGTTTCCTCTGAAACCTTACTAAATCACCTGTTAGAGTTATTGCAAAAGGCAGCAAGGACAAGAGAACAGGATAAGAGAGAACATCAAACAACAGATGTCAAGCAAACATTTCAGAAGATAAGGATTTTTAAGTGGTAACCAGTTTCATGAATGAAGGAATAAGAAACCTGATTGGATCCCTGTCTTACCCTGTAAACAAAAATCAACTCAAAATGGATTAAGGACTTAAATGTAAGACCTTAAACTTTAATGCAACGTATGGCATGGGGACTAGAGTTAATAATATTGTATTGTACATTTGAAATTTGCTAGGAGAGTAGATCTTAAAAATTTTCATTATAGAAAAAAAAGCTTCATAATTATGTATGGTGATGGATGTTAACTAGACTTATGGTGGCAATCGCTTTGCAATATATACAAATATTGAATTATCATGTTGTGTACTTGAAACTAACATAATGTTATACATCAATTATATCAAAATTTTAAAAATCTATAAATTAAAAAAAACTAAATATACTCTTATTGTATGAGCCAGGGATTGTGTTCTTTGTTATTTACCAAAAGGAATGGAACAATTATGTCCAACATAAACACCAGCACATGAGTGTTTACAGTAGCTTCCTTCATAATTACGCAAATTCAGAAGCAATCAAGATTTCCTCTAAAAGGTGAATGGCTAAATAAATAAACTGACACATTCAGACAATGAAATAGTAATCATCAATAAAAAGAAATGAGTTATCAAGCCATGAAAAGACATGGTGTCACATTAAATGCATGTTATTAAATGAAAAAAGCCAAGCTGAAAAGGTTGCATCCTGTTTGATTCCAACCACATGACATTCTAGAAAAATCAAAACTGTGGAGACAGTAAAAATATTAATGGTTGCCAGGAGAAGGGAGTAAGAGGCGGAGCAGGAGGATTTTTAGAGCAGAAAAACTACCTGTATAATACTATAATGGTGGATATAAGTCGTTATAAAATTATCCAAACCCCTAGAATATACAACAAGAGTGAATCCTAATGTACTCTATAAACTTTGCGTGATAATGATGTGTCAGTGTAGGATCATAATTGGAAGAAATGTACCACTCTGGTGGAAGATGTTGACAGATGTTGACAGTAGAGTAGGTTGTACATGTTTACAAGAGAAGAATAGGGGAATTCTCAGCTGTTTACTCAAGTTTTCTATGAACTTAAACTCCTCTAAAAAGTAAACTTTATTTAAAACATGTTTAAAAAAAAAAACTCAGCCTGAAACTGTAAGTCTTCTTGTCATTGTTTTTAGCAATAATTTCTTGAATTTGACGCTGAAAGCATAGGCATCCTAAAATAGACAAGTGGGACTATATCAAACTAAAATCTCTGCATAGAAAAGAAAACTATCAAGAGAGTGTAAAGGCATCTCATGGAATGGGAGAAAATATCTGCAAACCATCCATCTGATATTTCAACAGCACACACACACACAAACAAACAAAATACTCAATTAAAAAAATGAGCAAAGATTTTGAATAGACATTTCTCCAGCAAGACATAGAAATTGCAAGTATGTATATGAAAAGGTAGGTGCTCAGTATCACTAATCATGAGGAATATGCAGATCGAAATCATAAAAATCTATCACCTCACACTTAAGATGACTCTCATAAAAACAAAACAAAAGATAACAAGTGTTGGCAAAGATGTGGAGAAATTGGAACACTTGTGCCCTGTTAGAAAGACAAATAGTGGTGCAGCACTATGAAAAACATTATGAAAGTCCTCAAAAAAATTAAACATAAAACTACTATATGATACAACATTCCTACTTCAGGGTATTTAATGATAAGAATTGAAATCAGGATCTGAAAGAAATATCTGCACCTTCATGTTCACTTCAACATTATCCCAATTGCCAAAATATGAAAACAACCCAAATGCTCATTGACAGATGAATTAATAAAGAAAATGTGGAATATACTGACAATGGAATATGACTCAACTTTAAAAAAAACAAGGAAATCTTGCCTTTTGTAACAACATGGGTGAACCTAGAGGATGTTATACTAAGTGAAATAAACCAGTCACAGAAGAAGGATAAATACTATGTGATCCCACTTACGTGAGGTATCTAAAGCAGTCACATTGATAGAAGTAGAGAATAGAATGGTAATTGCTAGGCTGGGGGAGGGGAAAATAGAATGTTTTTCAATGGGTAAAAAGTTTCAGGTATGAATGATGAGTAAGTTCTAGAGATCTGTAAAACGTAGAACCTATAGTTAACAAATTTGAAAAGTTTTTGGAGGTGATGACTATGTTTATTACCTTGGTTGTGGTGACAAAGATGTATACATTAAATGTGTAGATTTTGTGTGTGTGTGTATCAATTATATCTCAGTAAATCTTTAAAGATATAATTACTTACACGGGGGGAAACTAGCAAGAAGAAAGATAATTTAGGTTTCTGAATTATAAAAGGTTCAGGAATCAGAGACATCATTACTTCAGATGACAGATTGAGGGGGTGAAAAGCAAAACTGACCCAAAGAAACTCACCAGTGAACCAGAAGCACCTCTACACAGAACCCTAATGTGGATGGATATGCTTGAGGGGATCTTTGAGCACAAACAAGTAACAAGTAATGGGGTAGGAAGTGGGGAGAAACTAACTCTTGAATCTTGGAAGAAATGAATGGAATTTAAAATATTATCATCTTCAACAGCAAAGAGAAAACACTGGATTCATTAAAAAGAAGAAAAATGAAGCAACTTATGAAAAGAACTTTTAGAAATTAAATTTAAAAATCACGAGAAGAGATGAAAGAGCTGAGAAAATCTCGCAGATGATAGATTCAAAAGAAAATTTTAAAAGAATGCCAAGGAAATGAACAGAATGCTTGTAGAGGATAACATAGGAGACCTAATATCCAACTAAAAGGAATTCCAAAAAGATAGAAGAAAGAAGCAGAAGGGAGGAAATTATCGAAGAAACATTATAAGCAAAATTTTGTGAATTGAAATAAATTAGTTTCCATTTGAAAGGGCTTTAGAGTACCCAGAACAATAAATGAAACCAACCCCCACCCAAAGCCAATCATTATAAATTTCAGCAATTAAGGGATTAAGGAACCAGAGAGTCTCAGAGATGCTAAGCAGGTGACACATGAAGAAAGAATCAAGAATCAGGATGGCGGCAGAATTCTCATTAGCAATACTGGAAACTGCAAGACAATGGACGAAAATAATATTCAGAATAGACTTTTATCCTTACCAAACTTTCATACAGGTGTGAGGTTAAAAAAATAAACATTTAAAAAAAAAAAAGAATGATCTTAAAAATACATATGCATGCCTTCTATGAGCTCTTATTCAGGAGGCTATACATAATGTGCTACACCAAAATGAGGGAGTAGAACAAGAAAGAGGCATACATGAAATCTAAAACGTGGGGTCTGACCTAGTACGGAGGCCATGCTTCAGATGGTCAGGCCTAGAGGCGTAAAGCAGCCAGAGCTAATCAGAGCCGGAGAATGGAACGGAAGGTTTCAGGAGAGCCTCTCCAAGAAAATAAAACGGAACTGATAAATGACCTAATATGTCTCATCATATTAAGAAGAGTTTTATAGTTTTGTGGAGAGTTTGGGAAGAATTGGTAATGAGGACACACAAAATCCAAACAAATATATATTCTTCAAATATATATATATATATATATATATATATATATATATATATATTTGAATTATATATTTGAATTATATATATATAAATGAATGATATATATTTGATATATATATTTGAATGACAAGGCATTAGTTGTTGATGGGGAAGGTGTTGCACAGGAAAGAAATTGTAATACATTACATGATTTAACTATAAAGAAATTTAGATAGTCACAAAAATAACAGTACCTATGTAAGTAATTAATATCTATAGAAGTAATCTATCCAAAAATTCATCAGAGGGTAGGATGGAGTAGTTTGAGGCAGTTCAGAAGTCCAGTCTAGAACAATTAGAATTGCTGGATAGAATACCAAAACAACTATTTGAAAAGGCATTAGAGAGTTACAAAATCAGAGACTTAGGGTTCTTAAGGCAGTAGAACTTTGGGAGTTGAGCACTATTGTTGTTCTTTTCTGGGGCTATTTGCTGCTTCTGGTAGCAGAGGCCGAAACTCTGGGCTCAGCCAAGGCCAAGGAGTGCTGCTATGAGCAGGGAAAACAGACGAGCTTGTGATGGTCATGGAGGGCTAGAACCTTGAAAGGCCCCAATATGCAGCCAGCTCCCCCTCCCGAGATGTTTGGTAAAGTTGTTCAGGCCAAGAGGCTGGAAGAACTCTGTCAAAGTCTCTGAAAAGCAGAGCAGAATTACCTGCAGGCTCTCCATTAGGAAATGGGGATGAGGATTATGATAAGGTCTATTTCACATGAAGGGAGAGAGCTGAAGGCCCTGAAGGATGTGGTGATCTGGCTACACGATTGGCAGTCGTCTTGTCCTATAAGAGCACTGGTTAATTCTGGACACAACTAGAGGCTGCGAGTCTGGACTTGGCAGAGGCAGAGGGTTGTGGCTAGAGGACAAAGAGCCAACGGAACTCTTGATAGTCATGTATGGTTGTAGGGCAAAACTAGAGACGTCAAGGAGATGAAATCTCAGTTGCCTTTTTCAAGGACTTTTCTCAGTTCTGAAAGTGCATGAAGCAAGAGACTGAAAATATGACAGAGGGATTAAAGAGGAGACCAGACTACTTGAATGCAGTCGCTCAGTGGAAAACCTGGGTGTCTTCATCTGGGATCAGGGCAAACCCGAGGTATTTTAAACCTTATCAAAAAAAATGCAAATGCATCTTGACTCACTTTATGTTCTAATTGGCTTCAGTAATCCACTTCATTATGTTACCTGCCTAAAAAGAGGAAAAGGGAGGCCACTCAAATGTGGAAGATGACAACATCTAGTGGCTCTGAGTCTTGTGTACACAAGGTCTGGCATTCAGTGAAAAACATAAAATAATTAATGTCAAAAGACAGAACTATGACATGAAACCAAGAGAAAAAAAGTTAATGGAAGCAGATGCACAGATGACCCAGAGACTGGAAGGATTTAGCCAAAGATTTGGATACAGAAAAAAGACAAAATTAGAGAATTGGCTGACTAGAAGACACACAATTCAATAGAGACTATCCAAGTCAAGTATAGAAATTTTAAAATTGGAAAAATCCAGAAAAGCATATAAGGAATATGTGAAATAGTTAAAGAGATAATAGCTAAAAATTTTCCAAAACAGATAAAAGACATCAACTCACCACTTCAAGAAACTCTGAAACAGGATAATTGCAAAACAACAACAACAACAACAACAACAACAACAACAACAAAACCTCAAAACAATAAAATCTGGACTCATTACAGTATAATTACTAAGAAAATAATATCAAAAGCAGCTAGAACTGAAACAAAACCTCAAGCCACAAACTTTGAAAAATGACAGTTTATCAGTCAATGACCTTAAGTTTCAGGTATAGTAGGGCAGGATTAAAAAAATAATAACTCAAAACCCTTCAACCCGCGCTTGCAGGATCACTTTCTGTTGATGAAACTTAAAAGATGGACGAAACAGTTAAATGTTACGAATCACGGAAGAGAGGAAAACACTGTAAGAACTGATTACGCAAAAGTAAAAGGGGAAGAAGAAACCAAGGACTTATTACAGTGCAGAAGCTGCTTTTGACTTCAGGGAATTTGCTGGTTCCAGAGAACCAGATGCTCAGGTTGGCAACCTTAACAAGTAAGAGTGACGTGAACAAAGTCCAGAGTCCACCTGGGGCGGAGGGCCTAACGGGAGTCCAGAACATGACCATCACATCTTCACAGTGATAACAGAGTAGGAGATGACTCTGGCCTGCATTGCATTTCCAGGGAACCCCTTGGATGCCTCCAGGTGCCCTCAGACCCTTACCTTGCATTAAAGTGTTCCCTGGATAGGCATCTTGGCATAGCAAACAGAAATCCTTTCCAAACGCTAGTACTTTCACCGCAGACCTAAATTTCACCCACACATAATTTTTTTTCAAATACAATTAGGTACACAGCAAAAAAACCCAACCAACCAACCAACCAAACAAACAAACAAACAAAACCCAACAAACCCAGCAAAATATAAGCAAAATTACTTTTGTGATTAGAGTGCACATGAATTACCTTCCTGTTTCTGACATGTATTCTTGGAGAGTTAGGCAGAAGTTCTTTCTGAAAAATAAGAAGAACCATGTAGCTGGTTATCCTGTGTTTCTGTTTAGTGAATATGGCTTTTTCAACTTCATCATCACTGACTGTCCCACAGTCAGCTCAAACCAAGGTGAGATTAGTTTAGACGCCTGCAAACACAACTTTAACCAAATGATCGAGGACAATAGCCCTAGTGATAAGTCAGGTTGACATCTCCCCTGATATGATGTGATGAAAAGGGTACTCTGATATTCTTTCATAAAACCCCAACCTAATTATGAGAAAAACATCAAGAAGAACCCAGATTAAAAGACATTCTATAGAAGGTCTGACTGGTACTTTTCAAATTGCCAAGGTCATGAAAAATGAGGCAATAATGAGAAACTATCACAGATCACATAGGCTAGAATGACTAAAGGCAATGTGGTACCCTGGATTGAATTCTGGAACAAAAAAAGGGACGTCAGTGGAAAAACTAATGAAATTAAACATGTCTGTGGCTTAGTTAACAGTGATGTACCAGTGTTGGTGTTTTGGTTTTGACAAATGTACTACAGTAGTGTAAGAGGATAACGCCACAAGACATGAAACTGGTGTGCAGTACACCGAAATTTCTGTAGTATCTGCAAATTTTCTGTAAATGTAAAATTATTCCAAAATAATAGTTTATCTAAAAAAAGTAAAAACTCTGGTAGTGAGAACAGTAGAGACACTAGAAAACAAGGTGAGGAATACCTCACACATTGGAAATATCAGGTGCCAACTATAAAACTTTTTTATTTGTGTAAGTTTTCATATTAAAAAAGGAAACCTATAGCAAACACCACCAATAATGGTGCAATGAAGAAAGCTTTCCCTTTGGGACTCAGCTCAAGATACAGATGATTCCTATCACTACTTATATTCATTGTAATACTGGATATCTTGGTCCACATGGCAAGACAAAAAAAGAAATAAGTGTAAGGATGAGAACTGAGTAAACAAAACTACCCTTCTGTATACATCATATAAATTAATATATATATACATATATATCTCCATATAAGTCATTAGAATTTAAAAGGATTTAGCAAAGTTTTAATTCATTTTTATATCTTAGTAACCGGTAGCTAGAAAGTTAATTTTAAATTATGTAGGTTTAAAGGTGTCGAGTCTCTATGAATAAATCTAGGAGAAATATATGACTTCAAAGGAGAAAAATGCACTTTTTATTAGAAAATACTTTTGATAATATACAGACACCATATTAATGAGATAGAACAATATCATAAAGATGTCAATTCTCTTCCAATTGAGCTATAGATTCAGTGCAATCCTAAAAAAAATCTCAACAAGATTTTGACAAGCTGATTCAGAGATACAAAAGGCCAAGACATTTTGAGGAAGAAAAGAGGACAGGATGATTCACTCTACCAGATATTCAGAGCTCGTAGGACACCATCCTCACTATGATAGGGTGGTATGACACAAGGAGAGGCTCTCATTGGTCAATGGCAGAAAAGAGAGAACACAGGAACAGACCCTACACATGTGGGTAGCACTGCAGGTCAGTGGGGAAAAGAATGGTTAGCCCAACAAGGGTGTCCTCAGAAAAACTGCTAAGAATAATGATAGGTCCTTTAATCTGTAGATCGTTTAGGAAGCAATTCAGTATCAGTTAAGACAGGAAATGTGAAAAAAAAATCGCCCAGATGAAGACTGTATGAATCGGGGTGGGTGGGGGAGGGGAAAACTGGCATAAAATGGAGGTATGAGCTGTAAAACCATGACAGGCATGTGAAAAAGAAAGCAAAGCAACACGGGAACCAAACAACAGATAGAATCAATATGGAGAAATAACCCAGAGGTTGAGGAAGACATCACCAGAGCAGTTAACATCACACACAAACCTAAGTAAATAAAGCAACAGTGTACAGATGGGCTGAAAAAATAACAAAATGTATTTTGAGTGTAGCTTGCAGAGCTGTTATAGCAAATTAAGATCCTCTTTTCAAAAATAAACACAATGAACTTTAGAAATTATAAAAACAAATACTAAAATTAAAATAATTGTCATGGAAGAAAAATTTGAGACAACTGTTATGAACAGAAAGTAAAAAACTAAAGAGAGAAAAGATTAAGGACAGATAAAGCTGTGAAGCCTAAAGTTGTCCAATGGAAGAATAGTTTTGCCCCAAAATTGAAAAAGAATATGTTTTTGAAGATATTAGAGAAGACACTTTCCCTGAAATAAAGATAGATTGGAATCTGCCACCTTAAGAACACAAGGATTATGATTAAAGACAGTGTGTATGGAATTCACCAGTAATTTTCAGCATTGCTTATTTATTCATAACTAGGGTGCATCTATCTCAAATCAATACTATAATAAATCTACACTCTAAATTACAAGCTTTAATAAGATAGAAGTTACCATGAACAAAATTAAAAGGTAAGGAAAGTATATTTATAACTTTTGGAATATTTAGCAAACTCTCCCTTATCAAAGAAAGGACAATCACCTCAACTGATAACATTGGCAATAAATAAATCAGCAATTCACTGAAGATGCAATTTGAATGGCCAATAAACACAAAAAACTGTTCAACATCCCATGTAATCAGTGCAAATTAACTCAATGAATCTCTTTATCTAACACCTTTGCAAAAATGGCTGTTGGAATAGGGTTCTCCTCATTTGCTATTTGTTAGGAGAATATCTTGGTTCAGCTACTTAGAAAGGCAGCTTGGCAGGGTTTATTAGAACTAAGAATTAGAACTTTTTGCCTCAACAATTCCACTTTTTTTGGTTACGGACACAACACAAATACTTGTATATATGCAAAAAAAGAGAGAAATATATGATTGTTGCTATCACAGCTTATTGGTAAAAGGGAACAATTGAAAATGATCTAATAATCTGTCAGTGGGGGAGAATGGTTTAAAAATTATGATATATCTGATTTCACTTATATGCAGAATCTAAGAAACAAACAAAAAAACAAATTAATCAGAAACAGACTCACAGATATAGTGAATAATCTGATGATGGACAGAGAAGAGGAGGTTTGGGGGACTGGGAGAATGGGATGAAGGGTTAAAAGAGTACAAATTAGTAGTTGATACATGGTCATGGGGATGGGGAGCATGGTGGAAGGAATGCAGTCAGCATTAATATGTGGGCTAGGTGGAGGGAGGGAGCAATTGGGGGGATCATTTAATGAACTATATAGATGTCTAACCAATGTACTATATACTTGAAACCAATTAAAATAAATAAAGTTAAAAAATTATGATATATCAATTCGATGGAGTAGTATGCAGCTGTTAAAAAGAGTGAGGAAGCTCTATATGTTTATTAAAGTAAAAGGATCTCTAACATTTCACTATTTGAATAAGTTAAAATGCAAAATGGCATATACAATATAATTTCATTTATTAAAAAAAAACAAGATACACGTTACGTATTTAGGAAAATAAGTTAAATGTGTAAATGCGTACACATCTCAAGACCAGAATTGGAAGCTGCAAGGGGATGGGTGGTAAATGGGGTTTTTTCCCTCTTTACGCTTCATGTCATCTGAAATTTCATGAACAAGAATATAAAATGTAATAAAATAATTAAAAAATAAAACTTATTAAGTAATGTTATTTCTGACCCATTACTAGAGGAAAAAAATAGGAGTTTCAGCCTTTTCCTTGTGAGAGGCATCATCCATTTCAGAACAAAAAAATCAAAGCAAATATAGAAATACTCAGCCTGCCCCTGTCTTTGGCATCTTAGTCCTTTCTCTTCCTCTTTCTCCCTTTACCAAATCGCTGGAGGAAGAACCCAGACCCACGGCCAGAGATGTGAACAGGCCTAGAGCTGAACACTCCGATGGGTAGGAAAGCACAGCACTGTTTGCACACAGCCTGATGTTTACCCTGAATTTTATATTTGCTAAAGTACCTTCTTTAAAACGACCTAAGAGAAGGCAGAGAAAGCCTGAGGGAAAGAGAAGGTTCAGAAGTCACAGAAAAATAACGAATGGCTGCCTCAAAGCCTCAGGAGACAGCCGACTCCGGATGGGCCCCCAGCCGAGCGAGCAGGAGCGTCCAACGAGAGTCCTGTGGACTGTGACAAGCTGGACTCTCACGGGCTGCTGTCCTGCTGTGGCTTAAACCCGATTCCCTCATTCCCTAGTCCTGCGTTTCATTCCCCTGTGTGTGAGTGTGCTTGTAAGGCAGGCTGAAGGAAAAGGTTTGGATGAGTGTCCGATGGCAGACACTTAAGCTGCAACGTGGCCAGAGAGAAAGTTACAGGGAGATAGACTGACCTGCTGTTGAGGTCGCTGTTCTTGCCAGCCATCTTCCCGCCCTGGGCCCCGCCTGGGCCTGGAGCCTGGCCCCCGATTCCTGAGTTCAGTGTGGCCTGAGTCCTGATCAGGAAGTCTGTGAACCGACTCACCCAGAAATGGCTCCACCCAAGAGGGGAAACGAAAAGTGAAAGTAACTCTCTGAGTGCTGTTGGACACTGTCTCTCTCTTCCTGTAGCTCCGTGGGGGATCTGAGCCATCAAGGCAGCAGGAATGGAGGACAAGGAGTGACAGTCAGAGCCTGCAGGCCAGGGGAAGAGGACCCTGGAGGAGAAGGAGAGTCAGCTTCCAGGAGTCCCTGTATTTGTGCAAAGACACCAAAAACAGGAAAGTAGCCCGAGCTACTGGGCCTGAGAACCTGGAAAGCAGGAGAAGATATGACTGAGGAGGGACACGGGGCACGGGACATGCCAAGGGGACTGGCTGCCTAAGCTTCATCGGGAACAGCTTCTGCTCAGACTTCAGTTGTGTGCTGAGTCTCGAACCCGGACCTGAGAGTTCAAGGGCAGGAGGAAGCGGCCACAGGAGTACCAGCGATTGGGCCAGAGGACCGAGATCCTTGGCACCTCTGTGGATGCAGAAATGGAGAGCGGGCACCAGGGACCTAAGTGGATACATTCAGGTCTCATATCCCCTTCTAGGAGATGGCCCATCAGTCAGCAAGACTCCTGGTCTCCGTGGCCTCCCCTTCTTTCTGGGGAGACTACCAGACTGGGCATACAGTGGAAGGGCGAGTCTGCTCCTTGGTGGATCTCTCTGGGTTCATCCAGCCTGCACAGGCCAGAGCTCTGTGCTCCTCCAGGTTCAAGTGCAAAGGGACAGCGGCCTGCGGGATGTGGGGTATGTACAGTTGATTGGAGCAACCGGAAGCCTTGTGATGAAGCCCAATTCTGGGGTTTAGATTTAATATTCCTTTTTTTTTTGGTCACAACTGTAAGCCACATCCCCTGATCCAGTTTTCATCGGAAGAAAAGCTGGTATTTTTGAACTCCATCTGTCTCACTTTTTTCCCTGTCACTTGGATCGGACCACAGGCAAGGGAGAGGGGTGCACTTTTGGAGGGCCTACTAATACCTTAAAAGGGGTCAAGCACATGAATATATGTCTCTCTCCTTGAGTTCTCCTTCGCTTGAGCCCCAAAGGGTGGAGAGGCGGGGGTCACAGCCCCCTGCCATGGCACAGGGCCATTATTCCTTGTGTTGCCTCTGTGACACTTGGCGGCAATATTTCAGCTTTTAGGGGCTGGGGTGAGGTGGAGCCCCCGCCCCACCACTTCGCAGAACCTCAGAGATGGGGCTTGGTAGTGGTAGAGCTGTGGACGCCCGAGCTTTCCCACCAAGTGTATGAGAAGCCGGGGGATGGCTGGATGTGAAATGGAGGTCCATCTATCAGAGAGGAAGTGGAAAGGGGATGGGAAAAGGCATCTGGGCAGAGGAGAAGGAGGTTAAAGTGTGAAGGTCGTGAGGAGAACACCGGGGAACACAGGAGGCCCTTCTGGGCCACTTTGGGAAGGTCTGGGGGCCACCATGAGGAAGCCCAAGGTCCCACACAGCCCACGTGGAGACCCCCAGCCCACAGTCACCACCATCACTCACAGCCCTTCACTTAGCACCCTGGGCTTCGCCTCAGGGCAGGCTAGTGACCCACACCTGCAACCTGGTCCCCTGGTTATAGCTCTAACCAGACACACCGCACTCCCACCACCCCCTGAACCACCTCACGCTGCCCCCGCCCCCGCCCCAGGGCCACCTGGCCCCGGAAACACCATGTGGACACAGGCCGAGGAGATAGCTCTGATATTTGGCAGCTCATGAGCTCAGAGATGAGCTTATGACCTGGACAGGGAGGTCTGGGTCTCACGTTGTGAGGGAAGCCCCAAGACTGTGGCCCTGTCCATGCCCTCGCAGCTCCCCTGTTATCCAGAGAGCTCCCTTCTGTCTGGGAATGCCAAGGGGACCTTGGCCCAGGCCCGAGGCCTGCGTTTCCAGGGGGTGGAGCAGGGAGTCCTCCTGAGGTCCCCTCCAGGCATGCTGATTTTACTCGAGGATGAGTAATTTAAAGCAATTAAATTATTAAACAAGTTTCAAAAATGGATGGCAGAGAATAACTTTTTTAAAATTATTATTATTTACATCTACAGCACCTGGTCTTCCTAGGTGGTCTCCCATCTAAGTACTGACCAGGCCCGACCCTGCTCAGCACTCGAGATCAGATGGCGTCTGACGCGTTCAGGGTACCATGGATCATGGCTCCACTGGGGCGTGAACCCAGGACCTTCTGCATGCAAAGCATGATGTGCTTACCACTACACTGTGGAACCATGTCTGAGAATAAATTTTAAAGATAAGTGAAATTCTTCAAAGAAGTTGTAGGTTCTGTGCAGACAACCTCAGGCAATGTCCCCACCTTTCCCACCTCCCCCTGGGGGTTGTCTTCACCCTCCTCTCTGCTTCCTGGAAGATTGGAGTCCGAGCTTCTGAGCTTCGCCCAGCTATTACTGTCTTATGTGCCCAACTGCTCGACTGAAAAAGGTTGATCTTATTTATGGGGTTCACCATGTTTAGTGTTCTGGGAATCCTAGTGGAGTCTCCACGTATTTCATAATGAGTCCTCGTCGGTACTTGCTGCCATCACTGGCGGATGTGGGACCAGGCAGTTCCACATCAGATTTGCCTTGTAAGAAATAAATTAAGTCTTGGGCTTAGTTCCATCCTTGGGAAGCAGGAGGAGTGTTTCTTGGCAGCCACCTCCACTTAGCTTGCTTTACCCACGAGAGCTCCTGCTAGATACTGCTGTGGGTGGGGGGACTACTGAGCTGGAATGCCTTGGGAAACCCCAGGGCTCCTGCGCTCAGGATGGAGAAAGTCGTGTGCAGAGGCTGAAGCAGGCCTGCGTAGGCCATCAGCTCTGGCCCAGGGGAAACCCAGACACCAGTAAGGGGCTTTCCCTCAGGGCCAAGTCCTGCACTGTCCTCCCCAGCCCCCACCTGCCAGAGTCAGCCGGCTAAGATCGAACAGTTCCCAAGAGGGGGAGTAAGGATTGAGAAAGAGAGAGAGAGAGAGAGAGAGAGAGAGAGAGAGAGAGAGAGAGAGAGAGAGAGAAGATAGAGTCGGGAGGGCTAACAGTGAATAGTGAGCCCCGAGTTTATTTAGCACAGCATATTTATACCCTAGGATGTGCATGAGAAGCAACACCCACACATATTCAAACAATTGATGACCTTTATATAAGTTCTCTCAAAACATCTTTGTTCCTGTTTTCTGTTTCTTATTCCCTGGGGCAAGGAATGTTCAACTCTTTCCATTAAGCCAAACTCCTCCTTCAGTAACGAGCTTATCCATGAAGCCAAACTTTCTCCTTCAGTAATGAGCTTATTCATTAACGAGCCCACCCGCCCTGCAAACTTCTAGCTTGCAGGCAACTTTAACCCTGTTTGTAGGGCATTCAGCAAGAATGGCTCCCAACACCCACCTTGCTAGGGCACCTATATGTCACGTGTTCAAACGCTGTGCCTGTGAAGTGGGCTGGCCTCCCAGAGGTTCCCAGCACACTGGCACGGGAGAACCACATAGATCTGGCCAGGTCAAAATGGCCCTGGGAACATGAGTGTGGTCCTGGAGTTCTGCCAGGTTCTGTTGGACATCCTATGTCTCACCTTTGGATGCTGCTCTTCAGGAGCAAGTGACCTCTAGGGTCTCTGGGAATAATAGCTTTATAGACAGCATGGCCGTGCTGGCTTCTCAAGACAATGACATTGAAGTTGGAAACTATTGCATCTCATTTGACTTCGATCCATTATCTTGGGGCATAAAGGGAATAGAGGGAAAGTTCCCTAGAGATCAGATGCCACTCTATAGCTACTAACAATTTGAGAATGGCCAGTGGGCCGTCTAGTGGGTGACACCCTCCCCTCCACAGAAAAGGAAGACCCCTCTGCCCTCCCCATGCATGCTGTAGATGGCCTATGGCACTTCCTTCCACGAATAATCCTAGAGGGGATTTCAGCCAGCTGCATGTGGAGCCTTGGTGAGTGAGGGGCTCACATATACCCGAGGACCTAAATCCAGGTTGAGCTATATTGACAATGATTTCTTTGGGCTGTGCCCACAAGAACCGAGTACTGGAGATTGTGGCCTCACCCGCTGGGGTGTCTGGCAGGTTGGGCCCGGATTTCCCACTTACCATCGGGCAATGGTCTGCCAGAACCCGCCGGCTAAGATCGAACAGTTCCCCGAGAGGGGGAGTGAGGACTGAGAAAAGAGAGAAAAAGAGAGATATATAGAGAGAGACAAAAGATAGAGTCGAGAGGGTTCACAGTGAATACTGTGGCACCGAGTTTATTTAGCACAGCCTATTTATACCCTTAACAATGCATGAAAAACAAAACCCACACATCTGTAAACAATTGCTTGACACAAATTCTCTCACCTGTTTTCTATTAAGCCAAACTTCCTCCATCTGCAACAGATTATCCATTAAGCCAAAATTCCTCCTTCAGTACAGAGTCCACCTGCTCTGCAGACTTCTAGCTTGCAGGCAACTTTAACCTTGTCTGTAGGGCCTTCAGCTGTAGGGCATTCAGTAAGAATGGCTCCCAACAATGGTCCAGTGCAGGAACCCAGGGGTCATCTCATATTTCCTGACCAAGCAAACGTGAGGACAATGAGCCAGCTCCCGTGCCATGCTTCAGGCTACATGCAGTGACACAGGCCACGTGCCGTGACACAGATCGCAAAAACTTCTAAGAGCGGACACATCGAGAGGCAGGCAGAGTGTATCTGCCAAGGGCTCGGTGACAGGTCTCAGCCTAAGGAGTGATCACTGACACCAGACTATCTAGAGCCACATTATTATACAGCTAAGACTTGTCCTCCTGAGACCCTAAGTCTGAGGCCTCAGATATTCTTCCCAATTCAGACATCGGCCACTGTGCATGAACACCTGGAGGTGGGGGCCACAGAATGCAGTCCTGCCTACCTCCCCACGTAGCTGGCAGAATGCAACCGAAGGCGCGAGACAAGTGTGTCAACACAGAAGCCACCCTCTTCCCTGAACACTGCACCCCAGTTCCTGGGTTCCTATGAACACTGTTTCCTATGAACACTGTAGACTCTTTCTGTCCCACATTCCATCAGTTCAGGGGAGACCTTGAAGGAGGATTTCAGCAGAGAAAATTCCTAGTTTTCGTGGAATGTAAGAACAAATGGTTTTATGTCAGATAAAAAGTTTCGGATCATCAGGTCTGGGCAGAAGTGCTCGCTGCAAGTCTGCCGAGTGTCTGATTCATTACGTTGTTCCGCAGAACACCTGCTTTGTTTTTGTTTGCTTTGTGGGGGAAGCAGAAGTCATATTCAGACCAAGTCGGTCTTTGCCAGCAGTTTATTTAGCCCAGGTTCACTGCGGGAATTTCACAAGTCAATAGCACACCGGGTAGTCTCTCTTAATAAGCTAAAAAAAAGACATACTATGCAGCAAATGAATGACAAATTAATCACACTATTTCTCTGGGAAGGGGAAATGAAACAATAAAGTTCACATGTAACATGAGGCATGCCTTTTTATATCAGGACGCACTCAGGAGAGTTGGCTACTGACCAAATAACTGATTTCCAGCTGCCAGAACAAAAGTAAAAGTCCCCTGTGGCTTGGGCACGTTGCTGGGAAACAAAGACACCAGTGTTGGTAGGTGGGCAGATCTCTCTCCTAGGGCCTCTTCCATTACTGCCTAGGAGTGCATAGACAAGCGCCAATGTCCCCAAGGGTCTCTGGAGAGTTTTCAGGTTGGCTAACTGTTGCCTCACCCAAACTGAAACTCTCAAGTAGTCTTCACAAATGCTCAGTATTTGTAGTCTAAATGTCCCCTTGCCACAGGCACATTTTCCACATGTTATTATCAATATGTCCCCAGAAAAGATCCTCAGTGGCTGGACTGCTGGCTACTGATCAATGACAACAGATGTAGAATGATGACATCCTGGTATGACTTACTTGATACTTATATCAATGTACTTTTTTTTTCTTTGTCATAAACAAGTGAACTAAAACAATTTCACAGATGTCATAAATAGATTGGAAGTCATATTAAACCCAATGGATGATTGTCACTAGCATCAGAATAGAATCAGCTCTTCTTAGCAGGTTCTTTACATGGCTCATCTCAAATTCACACCCTGTCTCTTCTTCAGCTGGAGACTGGTTTTATTTAGTGCCAGGCGTCTGCCAGACACATGGGGAAGGTTTACACTCAAAATCTGGGGCTTCTCTCTGTGGCTTTCTCTCTCCTGGGGTTTCCCCATCACTCTCCAGAAAGCCTGATAGTTCTGAGCTTCTTCCTTGGCACTGCCAACCAGAGAGAAGGTGGACTTGCTACCAATGTCTGGGCCACTGCATGGAGGTTTGTGGCTGCTCTCAGAGCCTGGTGATAATGAACAGGAAACATCTCGTGCTGGCCGCTTCTGAGTATCCTCTTCCCTCCAAAGTCCCCCGGCCTTTGCTCACTTTCTCTGAATAGTGTCCTCACAGGGACGCACCCCTCCGGTTTACACAGAGAGAGCTGGAGAAGCCCTGTGCCCGCCTCCCAAACAGAGACACTTCTCTCCAGAAGAGAGGGGTGTGTGCTGACGCCCAGGGGAAGGTTTAGGCAGAGGGTCCTTCTGCAGTTCCTCGGGACACAGGCACACTCCCCGCAGGGAAGATCACAGCTGTGCTACCCAGCATCACAGCAAACAGCCAGTATCCATGTCCAGGTAAATGGAACTGGATGGGTGACAGGCTTAGTGGCCTTCTTTGCTCTGGGCTGTCTGAACAGGTGGGGCGGACATCCTCCCTTTGAGCATGATGACCAACTCAGACTTTACCTCCACAGCACAGGGCAGGGGGAACCCAGTCAACCTGCTCTATTAAAGAACCCCAGGCTCTGCAGCTCCTATGACTGGCTCGGGACCACCCCATTCCTCCCATTAAACAGCAGGCCCACCTCTGGGTGGGGTCTCTGGGTGGGTGCCATTGGTCAGTCATGTTTTCCTTGGCTGCCCAGCCTTCTCCCTCTTATTCTAAAGACCCATATATCTTTGGGAGGACCACTTATAGCCTTGGTGTGCAGGTGTGGAGGGACTGTTGACCCAGATACTCTGGCCTTTGAGCAAGTCTGGCCAGCTGGACCCTCTTTGGGGAACTGAACTCTGAGTGAAGTTTGTTAAGGAGTTAAAAAAATAATTGGGTAACATTTGTTCAGTGGTACATTGGTTTGCAAGTATTTTCTCTTATTCTTTAGGGCGACTTTTCATTTTGTTGATTATTCTTTGCTGTGGAGACGTTTTTGAGTTTGCTGTGGTTCTAATTGGTTCTTTTTGCTTTTGTTGCCTGTGTTTTTGGTGCCTTATATATAAAATCATCATTAACATCAATGTCAAGAAAATTTCCCCCCTGTATTTTCTTCTAAGAAGTTATGGTTTCAGGTCTTACATTTAAGTCTTTAATCCATTTTGAGTTAATTTTTATTAGTAGTACAAGATAGAATCCAGTTTCATTCTTTTGCACTTGAATATTTACTTTTCTCAGCATTATTTATTAAAGAAACTATCCTTTCTTCATTTTGGCTCAATTGTCCAATATTAATTAACTATATATACATGGATTTATTTCTGGGCTCTCTATTCTCTTCCATTGGTCTGTGTTGTTTTTATGCCAGTACCATATTATTTTGTTTCCCATAGCTTTGTAATATAGTTTGGATCAGGAAATGTAATGCCTACAGCTTTGTTTTTCATTCTTAAGATTGTTTTGGCTATTGAGAATCTTTTGTGGTTCCATAGGAATTTTAGAATTTATTTTCCAATTTCTGTAAAAACATCTGGAATCATGGTAGGGATTGCATTGGATCCATAGATGACTTTGGGTAATGCTTTATGCTTCCATTTTCATCTGTCTGAAGGTATTTTTTATTTCCCTTTTCATTTCTTCTTTGACCCATTGGTTGTTCCTTAGTGCATTGTTTAATTTCAATGTATTTGTGAATTTTTCAGCTTTCCGTTTGTTATTGGGCTCTAGTTTTAAACCATGTGGTTGGAAAAGATATAATTTTTATCTTCTTGACTGTGTTGAGATTTGTTTTGTTACCTAACATATGATTTATACTAAAAAATGTGTGTGTGTGCTTGAGAAGAAGGTATATTCTGTGGCCATTGGATGGAAACTTCTGTATATGTCTGTTAGGTTCATATGGGCTATAGTGTTGTTCAAATCTGCTGTTTCCTTGTTACGCCTCTATCTGAATGATCTATCCATTGTTGACAGTGAGGTATTAAATTTCTTCACTATTATTGTATGGATGTTTATTTCTTCCTTTGGTCTATTAGAATTTAATTTATATATTTACATTATCTGATATTGGGTGCATGAATATTTACAATCATTATATCTTCTTGATGAATTCACCCCTTTACCATTCTATAATGGTCTTCATTAATTGTCTCTTTTGACCATTTTTAGTTTAACATCTATTTTTGTGATATAAGAATAGCTTCCCCTGCTTCCTTTTGGTTTCCATTTGCTTGAAATATGTTTTCCCAACCCCTCCCACTTAGTCGATGTGTGTTCTTAAAGCTAAAGTGTATCTCCAATAGGCAGCATACACTTAGATCTTGCTTTTTAAACCCATTCAGCTATTCTATGTCTTTTGATTGGAGAAATTAATCTATTTCCATTTAAAGTAATTATGATAGTTAAGAACTTACTATTGCCATTTGGTTAATTCTTTTTTTAATTTATTTTTTTAATTGCAGAAATGATTAATTTTTTTTCCCGTCAACCTCTTTCTGCCCCCTACCCCCTCCCCTCTGGAAACCACTAGTCCATTGTCCATGTCCACGAGTCTCTGTTTGTTTGTCCTGTTAATTTATTGCTTTTAGGTTTATATCCCACATATAAGTGATATCATGTGATTTTCAATTTTTTCTGTCTGGCTTATATCCCTTAGTATGATTATTTCAAAGTTGTTAATTCTTTTCTTACTGTTTTGGACATATTTTGTTCCTTGCTTCTTCTCTTAATGTCTTCCTTTGTGATTTGATGACTTGTGGCAGTATACTTTGACTCCTTCATCATAATCTTTTATGCACAAACTATAGATTTTTCCATTGTGGTTAACAATAAACTATCTTATATTTATAATTTTTATTTTAAACTGGTAACAACTTAACTTTGATAGCGTAGCACAAAGAAACTTTTACTTCTTCTTCCTCATATTAAAGGTTATTGATGTTAGAACATATATTTTCAATATCGTGTGTCAAATAATGAATTATTACAGTTATGAATGTTTTTAATACATTTGTTTTTAATTTTTACAGTGTGTTTGTAATGAATTACATAACACCTTTACTGTATCAGAAAATCTGATTTCAATTGTATATTTATCATCACCAGGGAGTTTTATGAATTCATATGTTTTTACAATGTTAATTAATATCCTTTTATTTTGGCTTGAAGAAGGCCTTTAACATTTCTTAGAAAGCAGGCCTACTGGTGTTTAGCTCCCTCAGCTTTTGTTTGTTTGAGAAAGTCTATTTCTTCTTCATTTCTGAAGGACAGCTTTGCTGGGTACTATCCTTGGTTGACAATTTTCTCTTTCAATATTTTTAACATATCACTTCCTCTCTCTTATCTAAAAAGTTTCTGTTGGGGAATCCACTGATAGTCTTATGGGGGCTTCCTTGCATGTAGCAAGTCACTTTTTTCTTGGCAATTTAATTATAGAGTGTAATCTGTAGCCCTTGTCAGGTTCAACTGATTGGGTTCATTGGGCTTCATGAATTTGAAAGCCCATGTCTTTCCCCAAGTATGGGAAATTTTTAACCATCATTGTTTTAAATAGACTTTCTGTCCAATTCTTTTTCTTTCCTTAATGATGTCTTATAAATCCTGTGTGTATTCTTCACTCTTTTTCACACTTCTTTTGCTCCTCTGACCAGGTAATTTAAAAACAGCTATCTTCCAGTTCACTGGTTCTTCTGCTTGAGTCTGCTGTTGAAGCTCTCTATTGAATTCTTTAGTCCAGTCACTGTAGTCTTCAGCTCTAGGATTTCTGTTTGTTTTTAGATAGACTCTTTTTCTTTGTTGAGCTTCTCATTTTGTTTGTGCATTGTTTTCCTCATTTAATTGAGTTGTTTGTCTGTGTGTCCTTATAGTTTCTTAATTTCCCTAAGAAGATTATTCTGAATTTTTTGTCAGACAATTTATAGACCTTTATTTCTTTAGGGGCAATTATTAGTTTTTTAGTTTCCTTAGGTAGTATCATGTTCTCCTTATCCTCCATGACTCTTAATTCCTTTTATTGGTACTGGTGCATTTGAGTAAGCAGTCTCCTCTTCCAAAAGTTACAGCGTAGCCTCAACAGGAAAAGACCTTCATCAGTCAGCTCAATTTTGGGTGCTAGATGGAACAGCTGGTAACATCCATGCAGGTGGGCAAGGCCACTGTCTGTCCATGATCTGAGGTTGGGAGGTATATGCTGGATCTGACCTGTGGTTGGTTGAGCCTGCTGTTTGGGCTATGTGATAGGGCTGTGTTTTGCTGTCAGATGGGGCCATTTGCTGGGCTCTGCAATCACCTCTGATCTGGTGAGGTTTCAGGATTTTTACCTGGAAGGGTGGTAACACCTGTTGAACCCCACATATGGGCCACATTACAGGGTAGGCTCTGCAATAGCTCCTGGTTGAAGGAATTGCAGACTATGCTACCCAGCCTGATGGTGCCTCTTGCTAAACTCCATATTAATATGTGCCACAGGCAATACTTTATTGTTGGATGGGAACTCAGGCTGTGCTGTGATCAGTCAAGGTTGAAGCCTATTCCCTAAAATTAGCAGGGCCATAGTCTTGGCTTCACAATCAGTTGGGCTACTAGCCGTACTCTGCTATTGGGCATTGTTTCTGGCCAGACTCTTTGAACAGGAGGGCCCTCAAGCTGTATCCTGGAGTTGGGTGGGATTAGACACTGCTATACAATTGGTCAAGGTCATTATCCAGGTGGCACTGCAAACTATTCTTTGTGATTGGGTGGGCTCATGGGTAGGCTCCTTGCATGGGTCAGGCTGTAGGCTGGGCTCTGGTGCTGGGCAGGGCAGTAGACTGAGTTCTGGGGCTCAGCAGCATTATAAGCTTTTCTCTGTGGCTGCCTGAGTTTCTTAACAAGGCTGTATGAAAGCCCAAGACTGGAAGCTACACTCAGCAGTCAGTTGAGTCAGTTGCAAAGTTGCTTTATCTCCTTTGTGGAGTACTAGAATGGGCTCCATGGCTGGTACGACCTGCCTGGGGACCCAAATCTGGCAAAATTGCCAATCAAGCTCTCAGGTCAGATGGGACCATCTGTTTGGGTCTGTAGAATGGTAGAGCCACTACTTGTGATCTCTGCTTCAGCACTGCTGATAGCAGAAATGTGATCCACTGAGATCTGAGGGCTGGTTGCTGTAAGCTCCGCCCTTGCTTAAGTTTCTAGCAGTCATCATTAAATCTTTGCAGGTGGTTCTAATCTCTGCCATTTCCTCCTTCCTCTGAATATAATAGTGCTTTCAACTTCCTATTTTTACCATGAGAAACTTCAGTTTCAAAGCTTTCTGGTTGGCTTTTCCTAAGACAGTCATTTGTGTTTCATAAATTAAGGAACACTGGGTTTGGCCAACTGCTATGAATGTCCTGATTATACATTCAGGAACTTGGGAAATGACTGCTGGGTGGCTCTGTGTATTGAGTGGACATTACCTACCTTCATAGACTCTTTTTTTAACAGGTGCCATGATGGTGATTCGGATTCCCAGATATTAGCACTCAGGTGCTGTAACAACAACCCTTAAAAGATGTGACTATTTTCTTTTGCTTTGTATATGGTTACTTGAGTGAATGGCCGTAGGTGAAGAACTCAGGAAATCACTGCTATGAACATTTGCAAGGTTTCTAATAAAATCTGTGCTCATTTCCAACAGCAGATTCAGGGTCTAAGAACTGACTCAGATGTGGAAACTCGGCATGGCATCTGGACTTTTTATTGGGGTATGTGAATTCAGACATCTGCTCATATCTTTATAACCATTTTTGATGATATACATAAAGTAATATCCTTGTTGGCCACCCGCCTGTCTTGCCTGTGAGAACACCTGTCTGATCAATTATTTCCATAGACTTCTATGGGCCAGGCCCCACACTGTCATTCTGAGCCTGCTGTCCATTACAGAAACTACTTCATCATGCTCTGACAGTTAATTACTGCCACTTGCTTTCGCTATTCTGGAATCCTATCATCCCATTTGCTACTAGGACCCAGTTCTGTCAAACATTCCAAATTATTCCAAATCACAGGGGACAGTTCCTGTTGAGAATCTCCAAGATACTGGTGGCCCCTCAGCAGTGTGTTCCTTATCTCCTTATTCAGTTAGTGTTTCAGGTCTTCTGAGGACACGGGCATCTGAGGAGTGGGTGTTCCCGTTGGAGAGTGTAGAGCTATGCCAACTCTTCTAGGAAGAACTTTGGATCTCCTTTTCCACAGTCTGCCCTGGCAGGTTTGGTATCTCTACCTCCACTTCATCTAGTGTGCACCGTGCTTCCTAGCAAACCTCTAAGAACCACCCAGGAGCATATCAGAATCATCCCCTTGGCCCTTGCCAGGCTAACCTCTGTGCCACAGAACAGCTCTCCTGCACTGATAATTCTCCTTAACCCATTTCATATTCCTCCATTCATCAGCCAGGATCTACTCCCAGACACAACCTCCTGGCACCTACTGGTATATGTTGGTCAGCTGCATTGGTGTAGAAACCATCTCCCCACCTAGCAGCCCTAGCCAGGACTTGTCCATTGGGTCACGCTGTGAAGACTCTTTATAGTCTTCATTCAAGCAAGATGTGGAGGGGAGTAGTAGTTTGTTTTCTAATAAGGAGCAGGGGGTGCTTTTGTAGGCCAATGGGTTCAGTGGGATCTGGAGTTCAGAGTTCTCAGGTGCATCTACCTAGAAAGCCCCATTCTCAGTATCAGAGCTTCACTCCTTCTTTATCAGAAACCTGACTTTGGAATAAGAGGACCCCTGAGCTTAGATTTCAGTCTTCCCTGAAGTTCTGCCATTCTTAAAATTAGGGCCTGTGGCACGCCTTCCTTACTGTCTGCCTTCCAGCTGCAGGTATGCGAGTCTCTTTGTTTTAGGTGGCAACTAATAAATTTCAGCCTGTTATTTACTCTTTTCAACACATTAGTGACATTTGCCAATAGACCCCAAATTCACAGTTCTTATAGTTATAATTTCTCCCTTTATAAATGCTGGTGAATTGTACCAGCTAGTGCCTTTATCCCCTATATTTCTTCCAGTTTCCTACAAGTAAAAGCTTTGGCAATGGCAATGTTACAGCATCCCAGGAACATCAATATTCCATCTTTCACCATCTGGCTGGATAGTGATTCAAATCCAGAACCCTATCCTTAGGTCCTACTTGCTAGGACCATTATGTTAAGTTGGATTCCCTAGAAACAGAGCCTGATATAAAGTCTCTTAAAAAATGATTTATTGTGAGAGTTTAATTAGGAGAAGTGGAGTGAAGAAAGCAGAATAGCATGATGAGAAAAGCTAAGCAAGGATGTGATTACAGTTGGCGATGAACTCCAGCCTGATCCCAGCGGGGAGCACAGGAATATGAATTATACTACTCATTGGTTCTCTCTTGGGTTTGGGGCTGCAACCAAGGCCAATGAGGCATAACCTACAGGTAAAACAGGCTACATTTGGCCCAATACAATACTCTGGGGAGTGGTGGCATCAGCAGCCAACCCTCACAGCAACTGTGGGATGAGCAGTCTGCCCCCAATGGGAGTTTTCCAGGGTACCAACAGTATTCATTTGGGCAGTGAACTCTTCTCATTTGTTTCCCAGATAGCAAACACATCTCTGAAATTCTTCTCAAATTCTCTCTCCAGCTTGTTTTTCATTAGGACAAACTCATTGCACTGAAAAAAAAAAAAGGACAAAAATAATGTCAATCATCAGTGTCTTTAGACACCATGCAATTGAGAATGATCAGAACTTTTGCTGTGAACACCTAAATTACATTAACCAGGGTAAAATTAAAAACTCATGTGGCTAAGAGTAACATCTGTGTCCTAAGTGCACGATTATTTATTATTAATTAGACAGAAATGGTAAAATTATTACTGTACTTAGGGACTCTTACTTTTTGCTTTGGGTTGTTTCGTTTAGTAAGAAAAGTGATCCAGGGTCTTTGTAACAATCAATAGTACAGGGTGTCTAAGTATAACCAGTGATCTTCCTTTCGGGTTGTCACTTCTATTCCCCCTTGGTGACCCCTGTTAAGTCTATGATTCATTCACATGCAAAGAAATTGGAGTTTGGGATTTCTGAGAAGTTTGAATGAGTATATTAGGGGAAAGAGAAGAAGCACAATACGACTTAGGATATAATTCTCGTCTCCCTTTGTTTGGAGCAGGGAGGAAGCTGCTCTTCTCAACTGGCCTTTGAGAGTGGAGTGTGCTCCTAGTGTCCTGGGGTTCTGGTTGCAGGGACACCTCCTGACTCACTGTTCCTCTCCATCCTGGTTTTAAAAAGTGGATCCCATTCGGAACTCTTGCTTGTATAAGCTTGTGATAGGATGAGATAAACTGTAAAATCTCCCAGCACCAAGAAGTGAGGGCTGAGCAACTCAGTGGGAAGAAAAGAAAATGGGAGTGGGGAGAGACACTCACTTTGTAAGATGTCCTTTCGTTCTGAAAGATGAGTCGCATAGCCTGCACGAACATCCCCACTGTGAGGTAATTGCGCTCAGTTAGTTTTTTCTTGATTTTGTTCAAATTCATAAGTTCCTCCATACACTGAGAAGTCTCCTTTTTCTGGTGAAAAAAAAACATATATATCTCAGCGATAGAATTGCTGCAGTCTATGTCTGCTGTCTGTGGATTCCCATAAAATTCAGCAGAAATACGACAAGGTAAACATGACAAAACTCTGACTCTCACTCCCATGGGCTTCACAAATCCCACAAGGGCCTTGTCAAAGTCAGGAAACATCACGGCTGCCTTTTATCATGGTGCGTTGTCATTACTCACATAAGTATGCGGAATCTGCTCAAAAACGTTCATCACTGAATCGCAATAGACGTTCACGAGGAGGAACTCACATTTCTGCAGAAGAAAGAGGTTGTGAATGAAAAGCAGCTTGAAGAGAATGAGCCACATGTAGGCCCAGGCAGAAGCAGGACCACACCAGTCTTCCAGAAGTTTCCCCCAGACAAGTGGGAAACAGTCCCGTAATGGCTAAGTTATTATTAATTAATTAATTAATTTATTTATTTATTTAGGAAAAAAGTTTTGGTAAGATTTCAGCATGGTTGAGACATGGCTTGGAAGAGCAGGCTTCCTTCAGCACCTCCCCCCTCACCCTGTGACTGACTTCTCATGTGTGCATGGAAAGGACAAGGCTTGGGGCTTGAATTTGACTCACCAACTTCTCAATGGTCCCCATCAGCCTATTCAGGACCTCATGTTCCGTGTAACACTTCTGACTTCCTAAATATGGCTTCATCCTGCAGAAGATGCAACTCCACGGGCTCCTGAGAGGTTGAACATAAGTAAGCGAGGGCCAGGCCCTTGGAAGCAGCCACTATTCCTACAACTGCCACTTTTTTTTTTTCCTTTTGGGAATGGCCTGTGGGCAAAGCCAGGGAATGAAGGGGACACTTCCCAGTCTCCAAGACCCACTTCCCATCAAGGGTAGCGGTTGAAGGTAAGTGGGCAGAGGGTAGTATTGGGGTGAGTGATGGCTCTCCTTTCTCCATCGGAACTCTGGGAGTGTGAGGACCCCTGTCTGCCAGGTCTCAGTGCCTGAAACTGGACCTTAACCCCTGGGACCTCGGGCTTCCGTCAGCCAGTTGAGAACATGCCAAAATAAGGGAACCAGGCCAGGTTTCCTGCATTTTCTGAGTTAGCACAAACCACTGGCATTTCCACTCCTATGACCAGGAGTCTGTGCTGGAAAACTTCTAGGGAAGGACAGGAGCAGGATGCAGGCAAAAGAGCCAGCCACTGGCCCCAGCTGCCCAGAGAACAGAGGATGACACTTCACACCTGCTGCCAGTGTCTTTAAATAGCTCTCCAGATCGCACTGCTGGGGCTCTTACCACAGACCCTGCTCTTCCCGCATCAGGACACAAGTTGGAACTCTGCTGGGGGAGTGTGCCTGGCAGTGGGGAGGGTCGCTAATAAGGAGGGAGGGGCTGCATCTCACAAACCTCTCAGCTTCCACAGGTGGCAGGTGACAGTCCTTATGAAAGGATCTCAAACAAGTGTCACAACAAAACAGCTTTCCTCCATCATGGCAGACATCACAGAAATCTGAGTTTCTCCGCTAGAGGGTAAAACAATGTCTATATCACTGGTGAGACCTGAAGGCCAGCACTATGGGAATCAAGAACTCACAGCCTTAATCTTGAGAAAGAAGAACAAAGTTGGAGGCATCACACTCCCTGATATCAAAATGTACTCCAAAGGTACAGAAATCAGAACAGCACGGTACTGGCATAAAAACAGATACATTGATCAATGGAACAGAATAGAGAGCCCAGAAATAAATCCACACCTATATGCTCACCTTATATATGACAAAGGAGGTGAGAATATACAGTGGGGGTAAAGACAGTCTCTTCAATAAATGATGTTGAGGAAACTGGACAGATACATGCAAAATAAAAGAAAATGGACCACCTTCTAACACCGTATACAAAAATAGAGTTAAAATGGATTAAAGACTTAAATGTAAGACCTGAAACCATAAAAATTCTAAAAGAAAATACAGACAGTAAACTCTCTGATATTACTAAATGGTAGTTTCTTTTCAGATATATCTCCCCCGGCAAGGGAAACAAAAGAAAAATATAAACAAATGAGACTACATCAAACTAAAAAGTTTTTGTACAGCAAAGGAAACCATCAACAAAACAGAAAGATAACTGACTGATTGGGAGAAGGTATTTGATAATGATATATCTGATAAGAAGTTAATATCCAAAATATGTAAAGAACTCATACAACTCAAAAACAACAACAACAAAAAAACAAACGATCCAGTTAAAAATGGGTAGAAGACCTGAACAGATACTTCTCCGAAGAGGAAATACAGATGGCCAATAGACATATGAAAAGATGTTTAAAATCACTAATCATTAGAGAAATGCACATTAAAACCACAATGAGTTATCACCTGACACCTGTCAGAATAGCTATCATCAATAAATCAAAGTACAACAAGTGTTGGCAAGAATGTGGAAAAAAGAGAACTCTCATATACTGTTGGTGGGATTGCAAATTTGTACAGCCACTATAGAAAACAGTCTGAAGGGTTCTCAAAAAATTAAAAATGGATATACCTTTTAACCCAGCAATTGCGCTTTTGAGTATTTATCCAAAGAAAAGCAAAACAATAATTTGTAAAAATCTATGTACCCCTATGTTTATGGCAGCACAATTTACAACAGCCAAGATATGGAAGCAACGTAAATGCCTATCAACAGATGATTAGATAAAGAAGTTATGGTTCATATATAGAGTGAAATATTACTCAGCCATTAAAAAATGAAATTCTACCATTTGCAACAACACGGATGGACCTAGAAGTTATTATGGTGAGTGAAATATGCCAGAGAAAGGTAAATATTATATGATTTCACTTATATGAGAAATCTAAGGAACAAAATGAACAAACTAATCAAAAACAGACTCACACATATAGAGGACAATTTGGTGATGGACAAGGTTGGGAGGGAAGGTTGGGAGGCTGGGAGAATGGGGTGAAGAGCTAAAGAAGTACAAATTAGTAGTTGATAGATGGTCACGGGGATGGGGAGCACAGCATAGGGAATACAATTAGCATGAATATATTGGCTAGATGGAAAACCAGAGGAGAGAAGGAGCAATTAGGGCAATCATTTTATAAACTACATAAATGTCTAACCAATGTATCATATACTTGAAATGAATAAGAAAAAATACAAAAATAAAATCATAGTGAAAAAAAAAACCAAAGAAATGAGAAAATACTCCCAATGTAGCATTAAATGGGAAAGTCAGGATATAAAATGTATGTATGGTAAAGAGCAATTTGGGAAACATACCTATCACTATTTCTATCTCTATGTATAGAGCAAGGGGGGAAAAAAGTAAATAAAGAGAATGTACCAGAAAAAAAAGAAAAAAGAACTCACAGAACTTAGTGAACTTGCACGGACACTTATGTTCTCCTCCTTGACCATTGGATGGCTGTCATGAGGTGGTTTCAGAGGAACTTTTGGGGTGCTTTGAGGTCCAGGAGGAGGGATCTGTGTGTCAAACCAAAAACGTTTTCTCTATAAACCCAGAGATACTAACACAGACAGACTAGCAGCAGAACAAGACAATGATTTCATAAGAATCTGAATCATTTTTATAACTTGAGATAAAACCAGGTCCTGAAATCGAGTGTTAAATCCGTTTGCCTACAACACAACGATCGACCGGACTCATGGAAAGGAGGAATGTTGAGAATTTAATCAGATGGAATAAACTGCTAAGGGAGCACTGTGGCCTGCCGTCTATAAAATGTATGTATGATAAAGAGCAATTTGGGAAACATACCTATCACTATTTCTATCTCTATGTATAGAGCAAGGGGAAAAAAAGTAAGTAAAGAGAATGTACCAGAAAAAAAAGAAAAAAGAACTCACAGAACTTAGTGAACTTGCACGGACACTTATGTTCTCCTCCTTGACCTTTGGATGGCTGTCATGAGGTGGTTTCAGAGGAACTTTTGGGGTGCTTTGAGCTCCAGGAGGAGGGATCTGTGTGTCAAACCAAAAACGTTTTCTCTATAAACCCAGAGATACTAACACAGACAGACTAGCAGCAGAACAAGACAATGATTTCATAAGAATCTGAATCATTTTTATAACTTGAGATAAAACCAGGTCCTGAAATCGAGTGTTAAATCCGTTTGCCTACAACACAACGATCGACCGGACTCATGGAAAGGAGGAATGTTGAGAATTTAATCAGATGGAATAAACTGCTAAGGGAGCACTGCGGCCTGTCGTCTTGGTTGTGGGCTCCCCATGATTGAAAGGGGTTCCTGGGTTGTGGATTCTGTGCCTAGAGGGTCCCTGGGCCTGTGACAATAACTTTGGGTTGGAAAGACCATGGGCACAGATGACCTGGCCAGAAGGTGCCCCATGACTCAGCTTGGCATGTAGAGGTGCCACCTCTGAGTGGCCAGGAACGCTGGTAATTGTTTTGTTCTATAACGATTGCTGTCCCTAATCAACTGATATTGGATTTCTCGCATGTCTCAATATGTTAGGGTTTCAGTCAGATTTAATTTCATTTGGAGAATATGAAATCTGGCAGTACTTGTGTTCAAGCCTTGTGGAGTAATGCTTACTCTTTAATTTCAACAAAATTTATAGAAAAGATATAATGATACACTATATTATACACAGATATATGGGTTCTCATGACAAAGAACTGGCCTGTGACTCAGCTCTTCATCAACCAAGAAAATGCAGTGTAAGGACTAAAATTAAAGCTCTGTATGACATGCTGCTCTGATGTCTGTTAAGATTGAGAGAGCTTCCAAAAGCTTGAGGTCAAGTGCTCCTCCCCGCCCTGCTCCCCTGGAAAAGGCCCCACAGCCAAACAAAGCTCCTTGTCAAGGGACCATGTGTAATATGCTTATCCTGGGCATTGGGAATCAGTTCCCCCTCAGCCACACAACTGTTCAAACCAGCCAGTCACAACCTCCTACGGGAACCAAGGGGCCACCCCACCCCCTCACCACCCCTGGTTGTTCACTGTTCCTGAGGACAACCTTTCTGAGGCTCTGCATGGCTGGCACTACCTTCCTTCCTTGGGCTGGGAGTCTTTGTGACTAAAAACAGCTGTCAATCTATCTGTCCAGTGACAGATGTCATACAGATATCCCCAAAACTGTCAGGAGGACATCCCTCCTTCATCAATGGGATGAAGAGGAGATGATTAAAACAGAGAACCATTTTGTTCTTTTTTTTTTTTTCAAATGATAATCAGCATTAACACATGAAGCAGGAACTGTCTGAGTAACATGCCGGCTGGTGTATTTGATGCTGCTTGCTCTCCTGGTTCTGCCTTCTGAGAGAATAGAAACTCTCTGAGAACAATGTAGGGGTAGCTCTATCCCAGATAGAAGCATCCTGCTTATACCATGGGCTGTAGGAGAAATTTTTACCTTCTTGTGGCCATCTGAGGTGACACAATTGAGATTGGCTTGGGAACTGGCCCACCCATTGATGAATGCTGGGTGAAAGGAATGTGGGCAACTGAAGAGCAGGAGGTGGCAGAGATGACAGCATCCACCTTCCTCTACTATGGCCATTTCTGTTTTCCCACAACACTTGAGGTCTGTGCCATCACTCTCCTGAGTATAAGTGACCCTAGCCAGGAAGCAGGAAGTTGGCATGTGTTGCTGAGAGTGACAATGATGTTTTTGAAAGCAGGGGCCTCCAATAGCAAGAGATCTGGGAGGCACAGAACTTCTAGAGGACCCACAGAGGTAGTAACGGGTCCTGAGAGCTGCCACTTTGAGCAGCTTCTGTTCTTGTTCAAGGAAACACAAAATCTAGGGGCAACTGCAGCTTGTTGCTGAAAAGTGTTGCACCCATGGATAAGGAAAGAATCCTGTTATTTGGAAGTTGTTGTGTCTTTAGGTAATCTAGATAGAGTAATCTGGACACCTGGGGAATGATAGAGACACTGCTCTTTATAAAGTACTCACTGAATAGGCCAAACAGTAATTTCCCTTCAGTAGACAAAGTGGATGAAACGTTCCAAAGACCGATAGTTCAAGCAATCTAGAACATCAGGTACCGTAAAGGCCAGGACCCCACATTCCCAGTGGCCAGCTATGTGTGACCTATGGTAGAAGTCTGTGACAGTCTTGGATGGCCATTGCTAAGTAAAGTGTGGAAGTCTCTTTATGTATTCTGTAATCATATTTGCTTTACAACTTCTCTCCTTCCCCTCCTTCTCAAGATTTCCTTGATACCATATCTTAGAAAAGCCATCATCTTGTTCTGAACCTAGACTGTACATTATATATTTGTTTGTTGCCTTCATAGCCACTCCCGCAGACAGAAAGGAGGTTTGTACAGCCCCTCAGGGGGAGTCAAGGGGGTGGCATCAAGGTCAACCAATTTCCACGTCAGGCCCTCAAACAAGATACATCGGTCTCCCAAGAGCTTCCTCCCCAACAGCTCCATCCTCAAGAAGAGTAATACATTCCACTTGAGAAAGAGTTCTATGTGTCTGTGTACATTTTATTGAAAGATAAAAAAGTAGGAAAAGAAATAAGCTTTTAGCTGCCTGCCTCATGAAGTGGTATATGGTTTCACTATGTTCCAAGTTCATCTAGATGGTTGTGAGCAAACTTTTGCTTTATCAAATTTCATTAAAGTGAGAAAACAGCCTCCTTTATGAAAAATGTCTGGGTTTGAGTTGAAGATTTTCTGATTTTATTATGAAATGTTTTTATGTATGGTATAATCATGTTTGCTTTATGACTCTGACACCCTTACAACATCTGCATCTGTAGGTAAAACTCATCTATGAGACCTATTTGGATGATTCCTTCTTATCCCCATCTCCAATGCCTCACATTTCAGTGATGACCTTGCATACAACCTAATATGCAAAGTAGAAACTCCGAAGGCCCATGCAAAAAAATAGCAATAAAATAAAGTAAAATAAAAGACAGGGGAGAGGAGAAGAGGATAATATATATCAAATTATGCATTATATAATTACAATTACACAATTGAGAAACCATAAAAAAAAACCCTGTACATATAAAATCGGTTAAGTAATAAGAACTGTAGAAACTAACAATTACCTTCTTTTTCTTGTTATATAATCTTGGAGGGTTAGGCAGAAATCCAGCCTGAAAGATAAGAAAATCCAAGTAGCTGGTTAGCCTGTGTTTCTGTTTAGTGAGTATGGCATTTTCAGCCTCATCAATATTCCTACTTGACTGTCCCACAGAGAGCTCAAACCAAGGTGTCTCAGTGAGAAGCTATCTCCTTCTCCTCACCTGTACTTCTTCCAGAAGTCAATTAATGGTGGCTGGAGAATCATCCTTAGAACCTTTTCCCTTTCTCTAGGGTTTTTATTTTTCTAAGTTTTAGGAGGTTTCCCTTCACATTATCTTTGATACCTCTCACTTTTCCATTGTTACCAGGGCCACTCAAGCGTGCATCCGCACACCAAGGCTGTTTCATCAATATACACTATCCCACACATCCTGGGAGTCTGGACAACCTCAGGCACACAAAGGTGGACAAGCCTAGAGAGGTCTGCAGAGAAAAGGAGAATGCATGGAAGGAGAATATAATACAGTGTGAGAAGGGCCTTAGCAGTGGGATCAGGGAGCCAGGGCGGGGACAACCAGGGCAGGTCGGTCAGAGAATATTCAGAGAGGAGTGACAGCTGAGCTGAGAATTGCAGGTCAAGTACGGGTTTGTTGGTCTGAAAGACAGTGAAGTCATTCGAGGCCCCCATGGCTGTCTCAGATGCCATTTTAAATACATCATTTCACACCTCAGAAGACCTTACTTGTTCTGCACTGTCTATGTTATGAGTTTAAGCTTTTTTTGCCTGACATTAAATCTTGCCATGAAAAACCCCGGTGGATGGATTATGCTGCATCACACACCATCCATCTACCTCAACCCACAGAGCCCTTTTACCACGTGGAGGTGCTGCCTTCTGCTGAGGTATGAGCTAAGGCCTCAGGGCTTTGCCTACAACTCAACACACACTTGGAGAGCAAACGAAAGGCATAAGGAAAGGCACATCTCTTGCCTCTGTCACCAGAATACCTACCTCTATCAGCCATTTTAGGGTCTTCCCATTACAGCGCACACTCTGCTTCCAGTGACTTGACTTTTCATAGCCTCCTCTAACTTCAAATTCCCTGGGGGTGAACCAGTTTCCATCCTCACTCTGTATACTCTTCACGGTGGTTCCTGTAAGACCGGGGTAAACGGATCCTCAAACTTGCCCTCAGAGCTCTGAGGTTTTGTCCCCGCCACACTGGATCTGCAGACACCCAGTTTGGACTGCAGATCGGTAGCAGAGAGTCTGAACTCCCCTTTCATACTTCAGAATTCTCAAACTCAACTTGGAAGTCCCCTCCCAAAGATACTCTGCTTTGTGCACACATTTCTTTGAACTTCGTGCAACTACAAAGGGATCGTTACCATCAAAATCCACATTTTAAAATTATTGCAAAATCAAGGAAAAGCAAGTGATTCTGAACAATGAGAAGATTGTAATTTGTTATCAAATTCTGGGGATAGAGAACAAGCAAGACTCTCTGATGGCTCCGGGGGGCAATGCAGAGGCAGAACCTCAAGTTGGACTGAGATAACAGGTTGGGGGGGCCCTGATGCTCAGAATGGCACCCCAGAAACCTCTGTGCCATCTATTACAACATCTTCCATGCAAGTTTAATGACACTATTGAGCAGAAAATTTTCCATCCCGGAAATAAAGGGTAGCTAACATTTCAATAACTGTGAAAAGTTATTCAGTAAAAAAATCAACTTATCTATAAATGATAGTCATATACTTAACAACATTATTCATTAGAGAAATGGAAGTCAAAAGCACAATATGACACTACATCACACCCACTAGGATGGCCATAATAAAAAGTCAAACAATAATAAGCATCAGTAAAGATCTGGAGAAATTGGAGCCCTCAGACATTACTGGTGGGAATATAAACTGGTGCAGTACTGGGGAAAATAGTTCAGTTTTTCCTCAGTAAGTTAAACATATGATTACCATATAATCCAGCAACCCTCTTGAGGGTATACCCCCAAAAGAACTGAAAAAAATATGTTCACACAAAAACTTTATATGAATGTTCAAAACAGCATTATTCATACTAGCCAAATAATAAAAAAAACTCAAACTTATGGATGGATGAACAAAATACAGCATATCTATACCACAGACTACTATATTATTTAGCAATAAAAAGGAGGAAATATAACACATGTTACTACATGGATGAACCTTGAAATCATCATGCTGAATGAAAAAACCAGTCACAAAAGGTACATGTCATATGACTCAATTGATAGGAAATGCTTAGAATAAGCCAGTTTATAGAGCAGAATGTAGATTAGTGGTTGCTTAAGGCTGGGTGGTGGGTTTAGGTAGGAACGGGCACTGACTACTGGGGTTTCCTTTATTGGGGAACAAAAAGTGTTCTAAAATCAGATTGTGATGATAGTTGTGTAATCTTGTGAATATGCAAAACAAACAAACAATCCAACAATGAATTCTACTCTCCAAGTGGTACATTGTATATGTGAGTTATATCTCAGTAGAGCTGTTTTAAAAATAGTTATGATGCAAACGTTTATATTATATGGTGTTCCCATAGACATATTGAAAGAAATATGGTAGGATCCATCATAACAGACTATGATTGCAAATATTTATAATTTAAAAATCATAAAATGTTGTACATGTGTTATGGAAATTAACTCTCAAGTTCACACCATGAGGCAGGATCTTAATTATTATCCCTTTTTCAGATGAGAAATTTCAGGCTCAGAAGATACCCTTCTCTTCTTAGATGAACCAGTCACTCTAGGCATATCTGAGGCTGGGACTCAGGTTTTCTGTATCCAAATTCTGTGATCTTTGCACTACACCAAGCACCTTGTCCTGGTGATGATGATTGTCCAGAAGAGATACAAGACATGAAGGTGGAGACAGAGGGCCTCTTCCCTTTTATGTCTGATTCAAAGTAAAATATGCAACATCCTCCACTCATAGATTGAAGTTCCTGCACTCCTCTTTGGCTCTTTGGGCATCTTCATGGATACCTCCCTTTTGGGGTGAACACTTAATATGTACTATTTCTTAAGGTGTGAAAATATCATCTTAGGGATTCCTTCCTGTTTTTTTCAGGTAAAACTCGGCTCCTTTCCATGAGTGATATGTAATTCACATGGGAAACTCGTTACTTCTTGTGATTCTTACATATCGGAGTTGTAAATGAGACCATGAAACCTACCTTGTTTCAGTTTGTCCTTATGTAATGTCCCCTTCACTGTCCCACAGGTCACAGAAAGTAATTCAGACTGAAAAGTCACTCTATCACTTGGGTTCACTTTGAACTCTAAAAAGAGAAGATTTCTTCATTCTATCTCATTTTGCAATTGCAGATATACCCTCCTCCCATGTCAAGGTCCCTCCCATAAAGATTTAGGAGTACTTAAGAAACTTTATTTCACAAATATCTAATTTCAAAGTCTTTCTTTCAGTGGCACTTTTAGTACGAAACTACAAAATGTCTACCTTGTACTCCACCTTTCAAATCTCACACAACACAGAATGCTCAGCAGAGAACACCAGGTGCCAATAAAATGGTCTTAACTCCCAGTGATTCTTACATGACAAGGAAACATACAAGGACACAGGGGCTGGTGCCAAAGTCTGCACAGAGTCTGCACATGCAGAGTACCTCTGGGCTTTGTCTCCACACTGATTCTCAGTCATTCATTCGATGGAGGGTTGTGAGGGTACAAGTGCCCTCTTGTTGGTGTCATGGACATAATGTACAAGTTGGATGGACTGTCCTCAGGCAGTGTTTCTGACCCTCTCTCCTTCCTGCCCCTACAAGACTAGATACAGTGAACAGAACTGAAAACTCTAAGGTTTATAGCTGTCCAGGGTCCGTATTGGAGGCACTGTCTATCTTCCTCCTGGCTGGTGTATGTCTCATTGGAGACTTCAACAATTATAAATGCTGTTCTTATATGGGCATCGCATTCGCTTGCCTCTCTGATACAAACATGATGATTTACACCATAGGAATGATAACTGGAGTCCTAACCAATTATAGTTTATGAAATTTGTTAAATGTTGCAAGAAATAAATCAAATGGATTTGGTTCTAGCCCTCACTGGTCAAATTAATCAGAGTGGCTGGTGGAGTGGTGTCCTCATGGGGAAATTGTCAGAATCTGCTGTGTCAGGTGAATTTATTGGGAGGCAGCTTTATGTGGTATTTCCACATGACCAATATGAAATAGAGAACATCTCTCTTCTGATATATTTCAAAAAAAGATAGTAAAAACTCCCTCCTCTCCCCAGAGATTTCCTTAAGTTCCACGATCATGATCATGATCCATATCTTGATAACGATATGGATTGTGCAGGAGAATACCTTAATCATACTCAAAATATTTGTGCATCTCATTATAAATTTTATCTCAAAAGACAAAGAAAAATATTGCAAACAAATATTGAAGTCTAGTTATTAATAAGCATACTGAAGTGTCTGGGGTGAAGTGTACTAATGTTTGCAACTCTGAAGTGTTTTAAACTTGAAGATGGGTTGGTGATGGATAGAGAAATGGATAGATGGATAGAAGTGTAATAAAGCAAGAACAAACATTAATTGTGAATTGGTGTTTATGGGAAAATGTCAAATTTTCTTTACCTTTGAGATTTTCATAATTCAGTGGTAGAGAAAAGAGATTTTGGTGAGAAAGAGAAGTTTATTCACCAAAAATAACAATTATAATAAAAGGATAATTAATATTCATCATGTAATCGTATTAGTATATTGAGGAGAAATAGATGTTGACCTAGAATTTTTAATCTTGATTTTAAAAATTCTATTAAAATAAAGACAAATTTTCACATATAACACTCGTCACTTAGATATCCTCATTAAAAGAATGAGATATTAACTGAGGTAAATGAAAAGTGAAACCAAAGAAAAGAAACAACGATGAGCAAATAAAATGATGAAAAATTTATTTAAGTAGATATAGATTGCAAAATGATGATAGTTTCAAAATGTATAATTAAAAGAAAACTAATAACAACATGTTAAACAGCAATAGGTTTATGATGGAGATGGAATTTTCAATTTGGAAGAATTCATGCTAACATCCTTGTCATCTTTTGAATTAGGGCATGGTTAAAGAAATTATAGAAACTTTATCTCCACTTTCCAAAACAGCAGAGAAAGAAGGTGGAATATAGAATTCTGTCTCAATCAATCAGAAAGTAGGTTATCAATGTAAAATAGAAAAGTCCACATATATCCTAATAAGAGTAGCCAGTAAACTTAACTGTTAAAAGATTAGGATTATCAAAGATGATTACCAAAGCTCAGGGTTGCTATAAGAAAAATTAAGCAATGCTGCAAAGGAGGTGTCATTGGAAAGAGATTTAAAAACATAAAACACAAAAATTAATGTAACAATATTAGCACCCTGAAAAAGAGACTTGAAGGCAAAAAGCATTAATAAGGACAAAGAAAAACACTCTGTAACTATAAAAGAGGAAGTACACCTCAGCAGCCACCTCGAACAATGATATGATCTTAAAAGTGGCGGAACTGAAAGATAAAAGAAGCTTAAAAATGAACAAGATCTAACATAGCCGAACAATTTTGAAAAAGAGAAACAAAATTGTAAGTCTTACTACTTGATTTTAGGACTTGTTATAAAGCTAGAGTAATCAAGAGGGTTTAATACTGACACAAAGATAGACATTTAGAGAAATAAGACACAAAAGGAAGTCCGGAAATACATCCCCAACTATATGGCCAACTATCTTTTAAAAAGACATTAAAGCGATTAATTCAATGTACACAAAACAATCTTCAATAAATGGTGCTGGGACAGTTGGATATCCCTATCGATCCCCAACACTTGCTCCCCAAATCCTTACCTAATGTCACATGCAAAAATTAAACTAGATCACAGACCTAAATATAAGAGCCAAACAATAAAACTTCATGAAGAAAACATAGGATCTTGAGTTAGGCAAAGATTTCTTAGATAGAAATCTCAAGTACAGATTATAAAGGAAAAATACTGTTAGACTTTATCAAAATCGAAAAAGTTTGCTTTACAACAGATCATGCCAAGAAAATGAAAAAGTAATTCACAGACTGTATATAAAAAACTCTTTTCCCTAAGAAATAGAGATAACCCAAACAAAAGAGAAGAAAAGATTTGATTACATATCACCAAATGAGATCTACGGATGGTTGGTAAGAACACAAAAAGATGCTCAGCACCATTAATCATTAGGGAAATCCAAATAGAAACTATAAGAAAAAACATTACACACCCATTACGGATGGCTAAAACTAAAAGACTAACAATACCAAATAAGTTGGGGAACAATTAGGATTCCCATACATTGCTAGTGGCAACATAACATGGCACAACCACTTTGAAAAATACTTCAACAGATCACAGTGTCGAACGTGCACCGTGTTCACATGAACTAGCATATTCATTATGCTTGAAAGTTGCAATGGAATTGAGGCAGTATCAAGAAAAAAGTCTCGATTTGTTTCTAAACCCAAAGTAAGTGAGCCAGGATGATTGAACTGAAATCTCCATCTTTTCTGTTTCTCATCAATGTAATTCTCCCTGCCTTTTTTTTTTTTGTAACAGAAAATATAATTAACAGGAATAACAAATTTATTTAAAGCTTTGTAATTAAGCCATTTTGGTACTGTATTAGAAATAGAACATGATATTACTTATATATGGGATATAAACCTAAAAGCAGCAAATGAAGAGGACAAACAGACAGAGACTCATGGACATGGACTATAGACTAGTGGCTATCAGAGGGTAGTATGTGAGGGAGAATGTGGGAGGTAGCTGGGGTAAAAGGGGTCAAATATGTGGCAACAGAAAGAAATCTAACTATGGGAGGTGAGCACACAATGTAAATATATATATGCCTTACTGTTAAAGTGTACAGTTGAAACTTATTGGATTTAGTTAACCAATGTCACCATAAAAAAATCAAAATAAATAAATGAATTAATTTTTAAAAAAAGAAATAGAACAGTTTTTCAGAGTGGAATGCTATTCACAGGTCCATGAACATAGGGAAAGGTACATAATAGGGTATTTCAATTCACAGAATGTGAAAAAGTGTTCGTGTGCCTCCTTGTAATTACTATGTCGTACCATAAACAAAGAGGTGAATTCCATGTGAATTACAGATTTAAACATTAAAAACTATTAAGTACTTCAAATATTCTAGATGCAAATATAGAACATGTTTAAAATCTTGAGGTGGAAAATATTTTCTTTGTAAATTTTCTATAAAACCTAAGAACCATAGAGGAAAAAGCCTGACAAATTTAACTACTATTTAAGTTTAAATTTCAAACTTCTTTAGGACAAAATAGGCTATTATAAACCTAAAATATAACATCAAATGAGAGAAAATATTAATAACATATATAGAAAAAATACAGTATATGTAATATGTTAATATGCATATTCTTGTTCAGCATGATTATTTTTTTTAAAAAATGACCAACATAACTGCAACACTGGCAAGGCATATACCAGGCATTTATTGAAAAAAAAAGCAAATAATCAATAACCAATGGACAATGTTTAATCACACTAAAAAATTATAGTAATGCAAATTAAAACATGAAGTAAAACTTTTCACAGTTAAGTTGGCAAATGGTTAATGTTTATAATGTCTAGTGCATAATGTACTGATTTAAAGTACAGAAAATGTAAGAGTATAAATCGTCTCTTTTAGATATATAATTCTAATTCTGTTAACATATGAAAATATTAACATCAAAGTTTCCAAAGATAAAATATTTTAACATAAAAAACAACATAAAGATATATTTTGAAAAATATAAATTACTAATTTAAAAGATGTAAACTAATCTTACAAAGGTGAAATACTCATGTTTTTTGTTTGCTTTCTGGTTTTATGAAAGATGTGAGTTCTCTATGGTAGCTATAATAAATTACTATAAATTTTGTGGCCTAACAACACAAATTTTTATGTTACAGTTCTGAAAGTCAGATATCTGACACAATTTTCACTGGGCTAAAATGAAGGTGCCCACAAGTCTTTGTTCCTTTCTGGAGGCTGTCAGGGAGAATCCATTTTTTAAAAATTTTTTCAACTTCTGAAGGTTGCTCACATTTTTTGGCTCATTGTCCCCTGCTTTCATCTCCAGAGA
>PVKZ01005886.1:0-44417 GCA_004027375.1 Macroglossus sobrinus | reverse complement strand
GGACCAGGTGGGACCAGGAGGACCAGGCGGGACCAGGAGGACCAGGCGGGACCAGGGGGGACCAGGAGGACCAGGTGGGACCAGGAGAACCAGGTGGGACCAGGAGGACCAGGCGGGACCAGGTGGGACCTGGAGGACCAGGCGGGACCAGGGGGGACCAGGCGGGACCAGGAGGACCAGGAGCCCCTGCGCCCTCCTCCCCGCTCCTCCAAGCGCGGTCCTTGGCCCCGGCGGCCGCGGGGAGCGGGGCGCGTTAGGCCGAGCAGCTGCCTAAAGCACAGCCGTAGGATCCCAGGTGAGCGGAGACCTCCACACGATCACGTGATGCGGACAGAGGTGGGCGTTAGGCCCGACCTCCCCACGCCCCTCCCCCGAGGGGACGCGGGTGTGAAGACCTTGAAGAAGGAGGCACCCTCTGCAAAGTGGGGGAGTCCAAGTCGGGTTCTGGAACCTTCTGTTCCAGAAGCTTCTCTCCGCCTCCCCTATTTGCCAGCCTGCCTTGGCAGCTACGCACACCATCACCTCCGCTCTTCACCCCCCGCCGACCTCGGGGGGCCCTGCCGGACCCCTCCCAGGCCGCGCTGAGCTGAAACGCGTCTTTATCTGCGGCCGAGCCCTCGGCACGCGCGGCCGGCCGGCGCTGGCAGGGGCTGCGGCCGCTCTCAGCCCAGCTCCACGCCCGGCACAAGCATTAGGTGTGTTGTGATGAAGCGTTTCAGCCAAAAAAGCGAGGTTTGACCTCCGGCACTTCGCTTCTCCCGCGGGTACCCGTGCCAGGACTGAAGTAAGTGGGGTTGGTCAAAACATCTTTCTCTGAGTCTTAAAATAAACACTCTCTGTTCTCCAAAGGGGCGGCCAGAGCAGAGGCACGCAGACGGCGCGTATGCTCACAGCCCCGCAGCCCGGGCGCGTCCCCCGAGGGGGGCTCGGCTTTCTGGTCCGTGTCACGAACGGGTCCCAGGAGGGTTCTCTCCCTTCAAAGTCATCTGTTATTATAGGATCTGCAGACGCACCCACGGTGGGGGGAACCAGACACCCGCACGCACCTCCCAGACCAGACCAGAGAGCGTGATGCAGCCCCCACCCCGCAGGCCGGCCGGGGCCCCGGGGGTCACTGAAGCCCTTGGCCGTGGAGCCCAGACCCCGCTCAGCGCTGCGTCTCCCTCGTCCTTCACGGAAGCCGCCTCCCCCCGCCCACGGCTGTGCGTCTGGGCCTGGGGGCAGCCGAGAGCTGGCTGTGCCAAGCCCCCTCTCTGCTACCTGCGGGGGTCACTCGGAGAGAAGAAGGCTGGGCCCTGAGAGCTGGATGGGTCACCCCCTCCCCCCCGGCCCCGCCGTGCCATCTCTGCCGACTCCAGAGCACACAAGCTGGGCAGAGGGATCCGGGCCGAGGCTCGCTGGTGGCTGCCGTGGTCCCCACGCGGCCTGCCCGCTGTGGAGGGCCTGACGCCCCACTGAACAAGGCCCACAGAATGGACCAGAACCTGCAGAACCGCCGTTCCGGGCTCACCTCGCTCTCGGCTAAGGTGGCCCGCGGCCCACAGGCCGGCCCGCCCCGCTGGACGGCGGAGCGTTTAGAGAACCCCTCTCATTATCCACACTCTCATTATCCACAACTCCAAGTCCAAGTGCGACGGCCGCTTCCCCTGGTGTCAGCGTGGCCCGCGCACGGCGGGAGCCGCCGTGGCAGCGGAGGTGACACGGCGGTGACCTGGCCGCAGAGGCGAGCCGCCGCCGGGGGCCGCGAGGCGGGGGCCTGCCCCGGGGAACCACGACTCTGACGACACCCCGCCCGGGGCGTGCGCGTTATCACCCTGTCCCGCAGACGAGGAGCAGAGGCCGGGGGAGCTGCCGAGCGCGCTCGGGTCCAGGCTCCCGACCTTGGCCTCCGCTGCGGGCGGGGCGGGGCGGGGCAGGGCGGGAGGCCGCCGGGTGCTGCGTCCAGGGACAGGAGCCACATGGCGTCCCCTCCCCAAGCCGGCCTCACACCTGAGCACAGGCCAGGACCCTCCGGGGCGAGGGAGCGCCCCTCGGCCGGGCCCGCGGCCCCGTGCGTCCGGGGCCGAGCGGGGTGGCGTCCCCCTGGCAGCTGGGACAGGAACCGGGCGGGGCGTTGGTCGCGGAGGCAGCCACCCTCGCTCCAGGAGCAAAAGCTCCCGTGGTGTTGACACAAACTCTTGAGCCCTCAGCTGGGAGCTGGGCGATATTTATTTATTTTTTGCATTAAAGAAAACTCCAGCTCGGCTGTGTTTGAACTGCAGAAATGATCTATTTTTTTTTTTTTTGAAAGGCGTCTTGGACACTGTTTTTAGCTTTTATGCCTAAACAGATACTTCTCAGTTCTTTCCAGCGAGAGCCGTCCAGTGAATGGAGGCTGTCTCTTCACCCCTAAGGAAAATATTTACACAGCCGAGTGTGGCGCAGAGGACCAGGCTGCTTCGGGGAGCCCACCCCCCGACACGCCCGGGGTCTCCCCGAGGCTGTTTCCGTCCCGCCCGCCCCCGTCTCCCCTCGCCAAGGCGTCCCCAGGCCTCCCAGCCCGGGACCCTGGAGGCGGGGGTCTGCAGGCCGTTCCCTCCCGGGAGCCCGGGCATCTCTGCGTGCGTGAGAGCAAAGTCCCACCATCCCAACCTTCTCGTCCGCCAACAAGAAAGCCAGGCTGTTCTACCGGGGGGCCCAGCCAGGAGCTGTCATGTAGGCCCCCCGGCCGGCCTGCCTTCCCCCAATGCCCTCCAGGCACCCCCTGTCTGGGGTGTGGCCTCGTCTGCTGCCCGGGCCTCGGCCCCAGGAGCTAAGGGTCGGGGGGACGGCTGTCTCCTGGCTGCACCTCCCTGTGGGTCCCAGAATCTTTGGACAGGGCCTATCCACTTGTCCAGTCTAGTCTTCCCTGGGCCCCCCGAGGGCAGGCTGGCAGCCCCATCACACCCTCACCCCGCACTGCCACCGAGCGCCTCGTGTCTACACGGCCGGGTGAACAGTGCCGTGGAGACAGTTAAAAACCCTCAGAACAGCACGGACTCCAGTCTCAGCCAGGCTGGGGCTAGGGCGAGGGCGCGACCCCCCAACGCAGACCCAGGCCGAGAACTGCCCACCGAGGGGTCCATGGGTGCTGGGTGATTCTGGGAGCAGGAATCCCGAAGCAGGAAGTGGGGAGCAGAGGAAGGAGGGGGCGTGATGCGGGGTGCGTGCCCACAGGTGGGGGACAGCCTGCCCAGAGGACAGCAGGAGGCCCTGGGACTCCGTGGGGGGCCACCTCCTGCAGATGGGGGGCTCCGTGTGCCTCTGAGGGGGAAGAGGGTAGACAGAGGGAGGGGTGCAGGACTGCACCCCGAGCTGTCCCTTCTCAGGAAGGAGAGGACAGGTTCGCCCCAGCTCAGACACCCCAACCTCTGTGGTGTCAGCCAGTCCAGCCGAGCCTTCTCAGTCCCCACCCGGCCAAGGACAGGCCGGGCAGCCCAGATCTCAGAGGCCTACCCGGCAGAGGTGACGTGGACCAGTACTGACCCACCCTAGGCGCCCCTAGAGGAAGGCCGGCCTTGGGGTCCTCTGCCACGGGGACCCCACCTGCTGTCCCAGCCTCAGTGGGGGCTCTTTCCTGGGGCGCTGGCTGTGCCACGCTGAGCCCCCGGCAGAGAGAACACGCTGGTGGCCCGGGCGGGTGGCGAGGGCACCGAGCAGGCGGGGCTGGCAGGGGAAGGCCGCCCTCCTGGGCTCCGGTGGTGGGCGGCTGCACACGCGCCCCCAGCCCCGTCTCTGTCGGGCGGCATGCTGAGGGCTGAGCCCCGCACGGCCCCCGCAGGCCCTGGCCCCAGGAGACGCATGTCCAGCGTGGCACCAGGCCCTCGGTGGACAGCTCCCTGCCCCCCGCGTCCGGAAGGCGGCTGTCCCTGCGGAAGCGCAGTAAATCACGAGAGCAGGTGACGCGTGGCACCTCCAGGCAGTGACTCATGACAAGCCATAACTTTCGGCCCCAGAAGGGGAAGCGGGGTGTGCCCGGGGCCTCTCCGTAGCCCCGGAGCTGGACACACGTGGCCGGAAGCGGGAGAAGCTTCCTCAGGGCCGTTTCTTCCTGGGTCTGTTTGCTCCTTCGGGGGGTTTGGGTTCGAGAGGAGAAACGCCAAGAGCAGGAGGGGACACAGCGAACGGGGCTGCTCGGGCTTGGCCACCAGAGGAGCCTGCCCTCCCCGCACACACACTCGGTGGCCCCGGGTGACAGTGCTGGGTGGCTTCGCCCATCACCCCCTTTGTCCTCCGAGACCTCGCACCACCCGCTGCGTGTGGAAGGGTCTTGCTCACCTTGCCGGGGGCCCGCCTGCCCCACGGGGCGGCCCAGTGTGTGGGGCACCATGGCGGCCCCCGAGACGGACACCAGCCAGAGGCCCCGGTCAGCATCGGCCACATAACAAACTGGGAGTTTACGTGGCTGACGGAATCCCTGCACCGATGTCCCTGAGCGGCCGTCCTGCCGGTCACTCTCGCCGCACGCACAGGGCCCGGAGGCTGAGTCGCCAGGCGGAGGGCAGAGGGCGGAGGGCGGAGGGTGGCCCAGGCCCTGGGCAATCCTCTGTGCCTCGGGGGCCGGTGAGGCTGCGGCCATCCGAGGAGGCGGCTCCGGCCCCTGCGGGGTGTGGGGTGGGGGGTGCAGTCACCTCTCCTCGCTGGCCTGGAGTCTGGCAGGGGCTGGAGAGCATTTGCCGAGGGCTAGGGCGCTGTGGCCGGCTCCCTCGGGCCCCGCGGCCTGGTGGAGGACAGCGTGGCGAGCCCAGGATGGGTCGGAGCCACTCCGGGGTCAAGGTCTTCTCTCTGACGCTGATGCCAGGAAGTCCCCTCGTGCCTGTCCCGTGCCAGCGTCCCAGGCTGCAGGGACCAGGATGCAGGGATGGGCATTCCTGCTGCCCCAGGCTGCTTGGCTGGGCACGGAGCACCCCCACCCCAGGGGCCCTGCTGGGGGGGGCCTCTGGGAAGAGCGGGCTGTAGGTTAGATCTGAGGCCCCGGTTCCAGGTCCTGGGTCACCCCCAGTGTCCATCACACCTGTGATCCCCGGATGGAGGCACCGCAGATGCCACCAGCCCACGGGAGCCCCTGCAGAGGGCGGAGGGCTCCAGGCTCGGCCCGGCAGACAGGGGGGCTGACGGGTACATGTCCCCATCCCCAGCAGCCAGCCACTCGGAGACGGGACGGGGGCAGCCTAACGCATCCTCGCTGGACTCCCCAGATCGTTCCGGGGTGTCCCTGCACAGCCTGACCCGCCCCAGCCCCCGACACCGAACGTCCCCATGAGTGTCAGCTGTGTACGGGGCACCCCTGGACTCTGCCCATCCCCCCAGGGGCTTAAGCCACACCCAACACCGAGCTCTGCCAACCGCACCCCAGAGGTGCCCTGCACACTCACGCCTGAGACACCTCCCCAAGATCACCACGTCCCCGAGCACAGGCCCGCCCCACGCCGCCCTGCTCAGCGACCCCAAGCCGCCCCCAAGCCGCCCCCAGGGCACTTGGCACCTCGGCGGCTCCCCGGGGAAGGTTAATCACAGCCCCGATTACGGGCTCCGTGAACCCATCCGTCCTGCGTCACGGCCCCTTCTGGTCACAGGGATAAGCTGGTCACTGACGGAATCGTCAGAGGGGGCCGTGGGTCTCCCCGCAACGGCGGCTCTGACCTGCACACAGTCCAGGGGGGATGCTGAAACGTGTCCCCCCACCCCGTGTCCCCCAGGCCGTGAGTGACCCCAGGCCCGGGGTCACCTTGGTCACCTGGAAGTGGAGGGGTCAGAGGTGATTGCCCCATTTCGCAGAACTGAATTTTAACTCCGTTATAAACGGCGGGCGGCTCTTTCCGGTGACAGAGAAATTGGGGACCTTGAAAAAGCGGGTGCCCCTTGGGGCCACGGCCTGGGGTGGGGGGCAGAAGGCCTTTCCCGGTCAAATGCTGGCCTCATCCCGCCTCGCTCTTTAGTTATTCCTCTCGCCGGGTCACCTGGCACACACCGGGGACTGTCCACACCGGGCACCGTGGACTGGCCAACCAGCGGAGCCAGGAGGACCAGGCCTCCGTTCCTGGTCGTGATGGAGCTGCAGTGACGGTGACAGTGACAGTGACAGTGACAGTGACGGCAGCGTGAGAACCAGGCCTCCGTTCCTGGTCGTGATGGAGTTACAGTGACAGTGACGGTGACGGTGACGGTGACAGTGACAGTGACAGCGACGGCAGTGCACGCTGGCTCGGCAGAAGCGCGGCCGAGTGATTTAACGCCAGGACCGTCCCCAGTGGCCCCCAGTGGCCTCCGGGGACGCTGAGCTCAGAGACTGAGGAGCTTGCCCTTGACTGATGGCAGGCGGGAAGGGGCAGAGCTGGGACCTGGTGAGGTGGGCTCTGCAGTAAAGGGAGGCGGGTGGTGAAGGGAGAGGTGACCGACAGGCGCTGTGCCCTCGGTCCCCGGGGCGGCTCCCGTCTGTGGGGGCGGGGTTGGGGACAGCGCAGGGCCCGGAGCCCAGGTTCTGGTCACGGCTGCCGTGCAGCCTGAGACCACCACATGTGGGCGGGGGGAGGCAGGGCCGCCAAACGGGGCCTGTGGGGCCAGTTGCACAGCAGCCGTGTCCGGGGTCCACGCCGATGGCGGCGAGGGTGGCCGCCCAGGCATCCCGCCGCCTCCACGCAGCTGTGGCCGCTGCCTGGAGCCCCCAGGGCTGATTTGCTCTTTGGGGTGCAAGGGGAACTGGCAAGGCACGGCCGGCCGCCTGCAAGCAGGGCAGGATCCCCCAGGAAGTGGGGACACAGGCCCCGGGGGCCGCGGGACAGGAAACGCACCGTTTGGTCCCGTGACAGTGGCAGGAGGGGCCGTCCGCATGGAGGCCCTGACAGGGTGGGGGGTGGCCCTCCAAGGCTCATCAGCCATGTGGACAAGGTCACCATCTGCGGGGTGCACTCAGGAGCGTGACCCCGTGAAGCAGCGGGCAGAGGGGCTGCCATGAGCGAGCCCCCCAGCAGCGGGGCCCCCCAGGGCACCGGCGCGGTGCGTGCAGCACCCCCAGATCCCCCCCCAAGCTGCAGAGCTGGCCTGCGGCTCAGAGCGTCCGGGCGGAGGTCCGCCCAGTCCACGCCCGGGCGGAAAGGCCCCGGGCACATGCTGACCACGCTCGCAGAAGTATTCCTGGACGCCACGGGACTTGGACGCGTCTGTGCTTGGAGTCGAGAGGTTTTGGTCGGCAGCAAAGTTTATTTGCTCTTTCCAGAGACCGGGAGGAGGGCGGACGTCTGCCAGGCCGTGAGCCACACGAGGGTCGGCCGAGCACGGCCGGGGGGTGGGCGGCGAGCCTTTACCCCGGGGCAGACGGAGAGAAAGACGGGGGGACAGGCGGAGAGACAGGTAGGGGGACGGGGAGTGTGAGCACAAGCACCCCTGGAAACCTCCTCGGCAGGGTCCCTGCAGAGCTGGGCCAACCGAGGGTGGGTGTGGCGGAGGGACAGAGGTGGGGGTCTGACCAGCAGAGAGCCCGGTGCCAGGTCGCGGGCGGGCGCCTGGCAAGGACGCGGGTCCACTACAGACAGACAGATGCACACACTCGGCAGCCCCGCTTGGCTCATGGCTCCACCACTGGCCACGGAAGCCCCATGACCTAGGGGGGTGTGTCCCCGCCACCAGCGGGGGCTGCTGTGTCCGGCCGGTGGTCCCGAGGACGGCCTGACTCCATGCTCACAGCCCGCCCCCTCCGTGGGGACGCGGGCTCAGCGTGCAGGGTACAGCAGCAAACCCTGGGGCCACGGGCCCGGAGCGCACACGGCCACGGGCCACCGGTCTGCCTCCCTCCCCAAAACTGCTTCCCCAGGCTCCTGGCCCGGGGGGCGGGGGGGAGAGTGGACGAGACAGATGGCCCCTCAGACTCTCTAGGGGGCGGAACGGGCACGGCCGGTAACCTGCCGCCTCGTTTTCCCCAAATGGGAACAGGGTTACGTGGGTAAAATGATAAACTCAGCAAAGAGGCCACAGCTGGAAACAGAGGGCCGGACGGGGACACTTGACCCCTGGGGTGTGCATCTGAGGAGGGTGCGGGTCTCCAGCCCGGAGCTGGAGCAGGAGGGTCCCCCGCCCAGGGGCCCAGACCCCAGGGAGCAGCTGTCCGAAGGAGCCAGCTAGGAAACGGGGCCTGCGCAGGTCACCGGGCGGGTCCCAAAGCCGGGCCCTGAGCCCCAGGGCCCGGGGCCCGTTCCGTTCACGGCTCTGGTTTCCTGTGGGCGCTGGCGTCAGAACCGGCGGCAAAGCCCGGCTGTGGTCACGTCCCTGCTCGCTCAGCTGTCACAATTCTGCCTCCGGAGGCCCTGAGCACCTCACTCAACAGCTCACGCCTGAAAGCCACCACAATCTTTTTACCCAATTTTCCAGCTGAGTTGACGGAGGGCCGCGGAGGTCAAGGAGCTGGCCCAGGGTCACCGAGTGGAACAGCCGAGCCTCTGGCCTCGGGACAAGGATGCGGGACCCCGGTTCCCGCTCCCCGTTGTGTCGCCCGGGGCCCTTTCATAAATAATAGGAGTAACAGGATCGCATTTCTCTCTGGAGGGTGAACTGCGCACAGGGCCGCCGGGGCTGTGGTCTGCGCGCACGGCCGGGACCTCGCAGGAGGAAGGCACATGCGCCGCAGGCAGACGGGTCCCCGGCCGCGGGCTCCGGCGAAGGCTCTGATGCAGACCAGACGTCCACAGCTGGAGAGAGCCGGCACGCAGCGCGGGTGACAGTGGCGGCTGCCCATCGCTGACGGACGGACACTGTGCCTCCTTCAGGCCCCGCGCCCTTCCTCGGAGCGCGTTGCTAGCGAACACGATGAGCAGAAGACGCCGTGTTTGTGGGGCTGGTGGATGGAGGCTGTGTCCCCTCCCAGCCGGGACAGGGAAGGCCCAGGGCGTCGATTCAGCCACACGTAAGGTCGAGAGCAGAGGCGGTGGGGGGTCAGCCGGGCACTCTGGACCCCGGTCGAGGTGCCCGGCCTTGCGAAGACCGGCGGGGCCCGCGTCTGCGGCGTCCCCGAGCGTCCAGCTGCTTCCTCCTGCCCCCGAGCGCCCCTCGCCGCGGGCACGGCCGTCCCCGTCAGGAAGGGAAGTATTTGTTTTTATTATAAATTTAGAGGCCGAGCAGTGAGGAACCTCGTTGTCGAACGCTCCCAGCCCCGCTCCGCAGAGCGCCTCCGTCTCCGAGTATGGATCGCGAGCTCTTTTTTCTGATCGGATGCCAAGAGGAACATTGCGGGGCGCGCGCCAGGGCCCCCACCGGCAGCTCTGCTGTTTACGTCTCTGGGCGGGCCGCTCGGCTTTGGAGCCGCGGAGACGGCGAGATGGGGCCGGCCGCTCCAGATGGGACGCGTGCGCACGCCGCGGGGGCCCCAGCCGGAGTCGGGGTGGCGGGGTCTGCGGGACAGCCCGCCGGGGCCTGGCCCTTCTGCACACCCCTAGAAGCCCCGGCCTCTTTAGTTTGTAAAACCACGAGCAACTTCTAGGCGCTTCTGGGGTCAGCGAGACCGACCAGCTCCTGCTTTAGCGGGGTGCATTTCATTTCTTAGGGAGCCCAGCAAACTCATACCCAGGCTCCCGGCAGCCCCGCTGGCTGCGCCCTGGGGGGGGGGGGGCGGGGGCTGCTTTTTCGCCGGGGTCCAGGGTCCTAGGACCTGCCCACCTGCTGGGCACTGCTCACACGTCCCAGGCCAGCCCCGTCCCGCGGTGGCCACAGCCAAGACCCCAGGTGGCCGTCACCGCCGCCCTGGAGACACAGGTGAAGAAGGCAGGTCCCCAGCGCTGGGCTCGGTGGCCCCCTGCAGAGGCGGAGCTCGCCCAAGCTGGCACACCCAGCTGGCCCGGCCCGACCCCCGGGCTCTGTCTGTGGGACCGGACACTCGGGGCGTGGAGCTGGACTTCCTGCCTGCGCCCCTGACGCCCGTCCAGCGCCCGCTCTGGACGCCGCCTTCTGGCAACGCCTTCAAAAGTAGCGTTCTGGTTTTTTTCCATTCCATGCTAAAATACAGTTCGAATTCTTTAGCTCTCAGAGCGTCATCTCTTTTCAGATCTTCCTTGCTGTTATTTCTCTCTGCACGCTGGCACGAGAGTGTGTGCACGCATGCGGCATGCACACGCGTGTGCACATGCACGCCCAACACGCGCAGGCACGGACGACCTGCCCGGCTCAGGCAGGTGGGGAGGGGGCCGCCGGGTGCTCGCGGAAGGTGAGGTGGCCGAGACCTGGGTGCAAACATTTCAGAAACCTCTTCAAAATATTTGGGTTTGTCAAAATCCCAAACCACCGTTCGCCAGGCACTTTTCCCGCTAGTGTTTGAGCCCGCGGGTATTTTAAAGGAAATGAAATCCGTGTGTTTCTGGTTTATTTATACTTAACTCATCAAAATGCTGTTTTAAGGAGCTGTTTTGTGTCTGCGTGCCCTTTACGCCTGTTTTCCCTTCCAAGCTGAAAGCCGTGTTCTGCCAAGTGTGGACGACCTTAAACGCTCACATTCGCAAGGCTCTTTCGAAACTCAGGTTCACGAAGCCAAGGAGACGTGAACCGGAACCAGTGGGCCGCCCACCCCAGAGCCCCAGGGCCCGGCTGGGAAGGTGGCGCCCTTTGGCCCACCGGCTTTGAGCTCTGAGGCCCTGCCCCCCACGGCACCGTGGCTGATGGGGACGCGCAAACGGTCCAGGGACAACAGCCCCCAGGCCTGGGATTCTGGTCTTGTCCTGAGTTCTCGCTGGATCAGCTCCGGGTCGCCCCGTGTGCGTGGTCCTCGGGGAGAAGGGCTCTCTCTGGGCAGGGGTGCGGAGGCTCTTGGTTCCCACTCCTTGGGCTAACCGCCCGGCCTGAAGGTGCCTCCTGTGACAGGTGAGCTCACACACAGTTCTGCTGCCCGCCCCATCCAAGCCGATTCCGTCCAGAAAATGTTTCTCTCCGGGGGAGGGGGCGGAACCGAGCCCCCAGCGGTGCAGGCTGGAGGCGCCAGAGCCCCACCTGCACACTGGGCCCCACTCGGAGAGGACAGACGCCTGGGGGGCTGCGGACAGGGCCGCCTGGCCTGGAACGCGAGGACCTCGGGGGCTTTATGCTTTGGGCGTGATATTTATTTCTGGCTGATTTCATGCAATGGAGTTCAATTATGAATTAGATTGCTTTTTTTTTTTTTTTTTTTTTGCACATGATATAAAATCCTTTATCCCGGCCGCACTTAATTGTGCTCCCTGGCAGGTCTGGGATCCATCACTGCCCCTGCTGCCCCCGGCCCCCAAGATAAACCATCCGAGGGGCAATAAATGTCCACCGCGATTATTGATGCTTTCGGGGAAATTGATTATCTATTTGAGGGGCAGAGTGCGCCGACGCGTTCCCTGACAGCGGGGACAAATCACCTGGTTGGAGCGATGGATTTTTCTAGTACATTTAACATTCTCAGAAGTGACACCTTCTATCTTAACGTCCGAAGAGGGGCGGAGGCCTCCGCCGCGGCTGGGACTCTGGCTGGCCTTCCCGCTCGGCCGGTCGCGGGACTCGGAATTGAGGGGAGCAGAAGACGACAGCCACAGCCGAGGAACAGGGTGCCCCGGTGCTGGGTGACGTCTGCGTGGGGCTGCGATTTACCGAGAGGCTGTTCCCAGCCTGTGCGGGTCACGTGTGGCCCGGATGTTCCCACTGATGGGGGCTCTCCCTGCAACCCCGGCGGGGAGCGGCCTTCCGGCGGGTGTAACCCGCGCTGAAGAAAAGGAGCAACGCAAGCGACTTCGCTCTAGAGGCAGCGCCACACGCACGGCGTTTGGTGGCGGGCCGGAAGTCACGTGAGCGTGGGGCGGAGCGAGGGGCGGAGCGTGGGGCGGAGCGAGGGGCGGAGCGCGGGGCGCGCATGCGCGTGGGGCGTGCGTGCGCCCCCGGCTGCGGACGTGAACTTCGGCTCATAGGCGTCCCTGCTGCTGGGGAGCAGATAACAGGTGTCATAAACCCGAGAGGCGTTCGCGCCCACAGGGATCGATAGCGGCCGCCCCCCGTCAACAGTGGGGTGGCCTGCGCCCCCCATCGCCATCCCGCAGCAGGAGAAAGGGGCCTTTGTGTGGGCAGAGGCGGCGGCAGGAGGGTCGTCCGGGCCCCGCCGGGTGCGGGCAGACGCGGCGCACCTGCGCGCCGCTGGGCTGGGCGGCGGCCGCGCACCCTCACTTCCAGAGTCCCCGGCGCTGTGGCTTCCGGGGCCAATCCCAACGTCCCTCGGCTGCCCTTGACCCCAGGCCGCGGCGGCTGGTGGATACCGTTTCCTCTCTCCAGTGCCCGGATGCCGAGGTCTGGAGACCACCGGCCGGGGGACTGCAGGAAAGGCACAGACCCCTCGACGTGCCCACCCCAGCCACCCTCAGCGCTGGGGCCCAGCGGAAACACCCAAGGGCTTTGGGATATGCTGGGGCCGGGGCCCCGCCCAGCCTCACGTCACGAGGTGGCCCAGGGGGCTGGGGCAGCCGCCTTTGCGAAGGCTTGCCCTGCCCTGCGTGGCAGCTGGGGTGCAAGGCCTGCTCGCCAGCACTGGCCATGGGTGGGCTAGCAGGTTCCACCCCCTGAAGCCACCGAGAGAGGACAAATGATTGACAGCCGCTGAGAGCGCCCACCCCACATGGGGGTCTGCGTGGGCTAGGCCTTCCCCGCAGGGGTGTAGGCTGCAGGCAGCTCGCCTCCTGCGGGCAGCTGCCTCTGTGCCCTCGGCACTCCCACCTGGGTTGTGGACCCGGTGGGATCTGAGCTCAAGGTCACGGCTCAAGGTCACGGCTCCAGCACCAAGCCCGAGGGCCTCTGCCGGGAGCCCTGGGTGCTCGGGGTCCAGGGGATCAGAGAGCGACAAGCCAGCTTCCCGAGGTCTACAGTTTCCCGGAAAACCCTCCACACCAGGACACTCAGAACGAGGGAGTGACTTCTCCAGGAGGGGTTGACGCGTGCACGCATGTGTGCACACACGTGTGTGCAGGTGCATGCGTGCGTGTGTGAGCACGTGTCGTGTCCCCTGGCCCCCGGCTCCGGACGGCGGGAGAAGGGGCCGGATGCAGAATGCCCGTCCCGCTTGTGCGCCCTGGGAACAGGGCTGTGCACATTGTGCCTCTGAGGCCAGACTCTCCCATGATTGATGGCCTGGCCACTAACTCTTTATTTTTCCTAAAGAAAATACAGTGCTCACAGACTGGGCCCACTTGGGACAAAGGGTTCCCCACAATGCAGCCTCAGGCATTCCTCCCTTATTTGCACAAAGACAACGCATCCAGCCAGCTCTTCACATCCTGCAGGAAAAGTCCCACATACATTATCCAGTCGGATCGTCTCTGCGGAGCCGAGAGGCCCGAGGCCCAGAGAGCCTCAGCCACTTGTCTGAGGCCACACAGCGGTAGACAGAGTGCCAGCACCTGAGGGCCCAAGCCCAGGCTTCCCGAGGCAGGGGTCCCGAGTCCGGGACTGTCTCCTTGGAGAGCAGAGCGAGGCGGAGGCCGTGGGGGCCTCCCCAGAGTTCTCCGACGTCACCTTCCACGCTCGCCACGCACGGGAGGGACGTGGCTGGGGAAAGCCCTGTGGGCGGTGGCCAGCCAGAGCGGAGGGCCCGCCCCTGCGTGAGCCACGGTGCTGCCCACGGCCCCCCCGGGCTGTCAGATGACGCCCGCTCCCCGGTCGGGGTCTGCCAGGCCTGGCCACGCACGCGTCCGGCGTCCTGGTGGGTGCAGATGCCAGCTCTGCTGGGCTCGGCGCTGTTTTTCCCAGGGCTGGGCCTGGCTGAGCTAGCCGTCCCTTCCTGCCAGGTCACTAAGAGGTCACGGGAAGGACCTTCCCCACTCGGGGTAGCCCATCGGCCTCTGAGAAGGCCGCCCCTGGGCTCCATACCTCTTCCGCCCCTGCCTTGCTGTTCTGGGGGCTGCCGTCCAGCCCTGTCCATACGAGCTGCCCCTGAGGCCCAGCCCTTCTAGCACACCCAGCGGAGGCCACCCAGTCCTTCTGGGCCAGACCCACGGTGGGCTCAGTGGGCAGCAGGACCCGAGCACGGTGGCCCTGCAGCAGGTCCCACCCGTCGGGGCCCCCATCAGTCCTGGGCCCCGCGAGGCCGGGGCAGCACCCGGAATCGGGGCCACACGGGGGACGTCCTGCGGTTGGCAGCGGCGTGGGCCAGCGCAGAACACGGTGCCTCCGTGCAGCTGCTGTGGGCGCGAAACGACCGTCTGTGCGACGCCCCCGTAGGTGTGTGTGGGGGGGCAGCCCCGCGCTGAGCGCCCGGGGCGTGTGGCGTCTGCGGTTACGGGGTCGACGGCCTTCAGGGCGGACTCATCATCACCTCAGCGCCAAACGCCCCGCGTGCCCTAGGAGCCCCCAGCCCACGTCCCTACTCCACCGTAATTCCGCGGGCCCCCGTCCCCCAGGCCAGGCGACACCCTGCCTGCCTGGGAGTCCTGCCGAAGCAGCCTCACTCGCTGGATGCTCGCGGAGGGCTCCTCCGCCCCTCCCCCTCCCCCTCCCATCGCGGCGGGGCGGGCGGTGGTCCCTGCCCAGAGCGGGTCAGAGCTGCTGGCCCCCTCCCGGCCTGGCCCGCTCGGTCGTTAACCCCCGCGGGACATTATCTGGCACGGAATCTGCCGGGTGCAGCGCTGCTCCGGGCTGTGGGAGAGCTTATCGTCCTGTTCTCGGACACCGCAGACAGGCCCGGGCAATCATTAACCCGGCTGCTGCCCGCTCCCCTCGCCGCGGACTCTCCGGGAAGACGATCCCGCCCCTGCCCTGCCTCCCACGCTCGGCCCCGCCCCCGCCGGCCCCTGGGGGAGAGAGAGAAAGCAGGTCCTCCAGGAGCTGGCACCGCACACAATGCGCGTCTTGTGTGAGTAATTTAGCGCTGTGGCCAGTCAATCTGGTTTCTGGGCCTGCTGCCCTGACCCTCGTTCCCCAGGCCCGCTCCGCGGCCCCGCGCGAGGCGCTCTCTTTCTCTGCGCTGACACTCTGCAGATTGAGACGTCAGCCTGCTCCAACTGCTGCAAATTAGCAATTTTTCTTTTGCTAATTGGAAATAAAAATGTTTGCCGAGGGAGCCGTTTGCCGGCATGCGGTTTTCGGGTTCTGTGCGTCAGGAGGCCGCTGTGACAATGCGTCCTGAGGCGATGAGCACCCTGGGGTGGCCCCCCCACACCACAAATTCTAGGGGGGGGCATCCCGGAGGCCCTGCATCGCACACCCCCTCCTCTTCCCGCAGCTGCCCCCTCCCCCGGCCCGGCGTCCCTGCTCTGGGCCACCGTGCACCCTCAGAAAGCCGGCAGGGCCGGCCAGTGGCAGCGCTGCCGGGGGAGACGCGGTGAGCAAGCCCTCCGCGGGGTACAGGGGAGCAGGAAGTCAGGGGTTAACGGCCAAGGGCAGCCCACACCTTCCTAAGCACAGGATGTCCAACAAAAGGCCAGCAGGGCTGTCTGATGTCTGAATCCCCGTGCGCAGCACCGCCCCCCGCCCCACCGGGGGCCCCGCAGACACCCAGAGAAGATGCCCTCGGGCCTCCAGGGGACTTCTGGTTCCAGCCGCCCCTGCACTCCAAGGCAGAAGGCCCCATGCCCGGGCGGAGGGGGCAGAGGCCCCTGGGTGGGGGGAAGCCTCATGCGCCAATCACGACAAAGAAAGGGAGCCACGTGGAGGGCCCCGCACGCCCTTTCCCGCGGAAGGTTGAGCCCGAGGTCAGCGACTTGGACCTCTGCTCGTAAAAGACCCCTGCACGCCCACCTGTGCACAAGCACGCGCGTGCACGCCCACCTGTGCACAAGCACGCGCATGCACGCCCGCACCCACGTGGGCGCGAGTAACTGAGCGGATGCGTGCATACGCAAGAGGTCCCCACCCAAGGCCGGTCCCTGCGCTTCGGGGCGGCCCGGCCCCCTCAGGACGCCCAGTGTCTCTTGGGACTCAAGACTTCGGGCCAGTACCTAAAGGGTTACCCTGTGCCCCCTCCCGGTTTCTCCGATAAAGCATCTGACAGCCATGCCTAATAATTCTTTCTGCCGGGTTTTTTTTTCTTGATGTCTTTATGTGACTATGAAGCCGGAATGAAAGGCTTTGGGGGACCCCCACGAGAGAGGAAAAGTACGAACCAGGGAGGAAGAAAGAGCGAGCCCCGGGCCCCCCCGCCGGGTGCCCGCGCCAACCCTGGCGGTCCACGCCGTGGCTTCCGCGGCCTTTTAAGTGGGACCGAGGCGTCTTCACCCGGCCACGACAATAGGTGTTTTGTCAGAGGGGCCGGCGGGGGGATCGGCTGAGAGGGGCGCCCCCGGGCCTGCAGATGTTGGACGAGAGATGATGTATTGCTGCGGTGTCCTCGGTGGCATTTGGCTACCTTCCCAGACCCCAACATCGGTGGCAGAGGCGGGAGGAAGGCCAGAGGGGGAGGAAGGCCAGGGCCACACACCTGGTTGGGGGCGATGGCGGAGGGGAGCCCCCTGGCACTGCCAGGCAGAAGAGGACAGGGCGCCTCAGCCAGTCTGCACGGAACTCTCGAGACCTTAAGGAAACCGGGATGGGGCCCTCAAGGACGTTCCCACGTTCGGAAATAAAAAGGAGTGTCGGGATGAGCTGCCAGTGACTTTGGTGACAGCAGTTTGCTCTTGGCAGTCACCGGCCAGCTGCAGTGGTGGGAGGCCCGAGTCCTCCCCCCACCAAACCCAGAGAGGCCTCCGTGTCCTTCCCTGTCCTGGGGTTCACGTCCATCCGGAGTGAGGGGCAGAGGGGGGCAGCTTTCCCCTGGGCTCAGACCGGCCCAAACCAGACAGACAGGCCATCAGTCCGACCTGGAGGGCTGCTCCCCTGGGTCCCCGCTGCCATTCCAGACCAAATAAGTCTGGAGGCGTGGGGGCGGGGCTCCTGCACCAGGAGGGCATGGCCGCATCCAGCCCACGCCCCGTGCGAAGGCGGAGCCGGGAGCCTAGGGGCTTCTGGGTCGTCCCCAGTGAGACCGCGCGTGGGGGCGAATCCCACTCTGGGCCTCTTTGTCCCCTTTTGGAATGAGCTGAAAATACCCACACTTGGATCTGGGAGCAGCGCGGGGAGGGTGCGCCACCCCGGCGGCTGTGCTGGCCCGGGGCTCGGCCAGATGTCCTGGTGACGATCCGACCACGAACAGAGTGGACACTGATCTTGATGACACGGAGGAGCCCGGCATGACCCTAGGGCTGTCGGGGACAGCAGTGGCCCCGGGAAAGTACAGGAAGGCGCTGGGAGGCGGGGCGGGCGGGGGTGTCTGTGGACTGACCATAGGCAGTCCCCGGGCTCCAGCTCGCGGCTGGCAGCAGCTGGCCACCATCACTCCCCGCGGTGACATCGAGAATGAGTTAACTGTCCTCCGCCTCCGGGGAGGGCCGGCCGGGGCCTTCTCTTCACGAGGCCAGACACGGCCTGAGGACAGCGCGGCTCACGGCTGCTCCTCCCGGCCTGGGCAGACGCAGAGACGCCCACGCGTGTGTCCTGCGACAAGCACAGGGTCTCCCGTCCAGGCCCCGCCCGGCAGGCCACAGCCACCCAGAAGCCCCATGGAGCCGCACGACCCCTCCGGAACCGAGAGGCCGGCGTGTGCCCGCGCAGGGCCCTCCCAGGCGCCGTCACATGGAGAGTGCGTGACATCCACCCCTTGGAAAGGCCGCAGGGGTCGGACGCATGCCCCCGCGACACTGTGACCCGGCACGCATGCCCCCGAGCCACCAGGACCCGGACGCATGCGCCACTGTGGCCGGGCATGCACGGCCCCGCTCCACCGATGCACGCACGCACGCACACCCCCACGCCACTGATGCACGCACGCACGCACGCCCCCGCGCCACCGATGCACGCATGCGCACCCCCTACGCACACACGCGCGTCCCCGTGGCCCCTACGCACGCACGCGCGTCCCCGCGCCCCCTACGCACGCGCGCGCGTCCCCGCGGCCCCTACGCACGCGCGCGCCCGCGCCCCTTCACGCGCGCGTCCCCGCGGCCCCTACGCACGCGCGCCCCCACGCCACATACGCACGCGCGCGCGCCTCCGTGGCCGGCCAGTCCCCACCCCAGGGCGCTGCTGCGTCCCCGCCCTGACGCAGACGTGAGAACCGCTCCGCGCTTTTTGTTCGCCGGGCACCATTTGGACGTAGCCCGTCCGGCCCCTTGAGGGCCTGGCAACTGCCACATGAGCACGCTCTCCCCCCGACTTCTCCCTGGGGTGTGCCCAGCATTTTTCCCATGGAAAGAGAGTGTGCCTTTGTGAGGGGGCAGGCCGGCCCGGGTTACAGTAAAGATTAATCCCAAACAAGAAACAAGGAAAACAGACAAAGAGTATCATACACTTCACTTTTCAATGGATGTTTTCATAAATGTATGAATAATTTAAATTATCATTGCCGGGTATTTATTCGAGTGTTTCAGGGGGAAAAATGCCTCCTCTTTTTTCGGCCTCGATTCTTTTCATTTTTGTCTCATCTCTTTTATGTGCTGCATAGGCTGTTTTCTTGCCATCTGAATCGGCCGGGAACAATGGGATGTATGAGGCTGAGGGGGCCGCGGAAGAATGCGGCCCTTGTTGGCGATGTCGTGCCTGACGTTGATTAATGAGGGTGCGGACACGGGCGGAATCTCTGAGAGCCGAGGGGACGCAGAGGCCCGAGGGCACCCGAGGCGGAGGGCAGGGGCTGGCAGGGAGAAGGCCACGGCCACCCCTCCACGCCCAGTGGGAAAGGGCAAAGGGGAAGCCCGGCCCGGAGCCGCTGCCGGACGGGGGCCCCCGAGGACGGGCACCGGGAGGGGCGCAGGTCCCCAGCATCGGCTGGCACCTGGCTGGCTGGGGGGCACTGGCGGCGCCGCCCACCTGTCCACGCCGGCCTACTCCGGCCCCTGGAGCACGCTGGACCCCGTCAAGAAGGGTTGGTCCCCAATGTCACTCCTCAGGGGACACAGGCGCCCTGCCTGTACTGGACAAGACGGACACTCTCTCTCTGAGGGTCCAGATGTCACCTGCCAGTCCCGAAGGAGCCTCGTGTCCTGCTCCACCCCGACCCGTCCCAGTCCCGCGTGTGACAGGACCATTGTCAGAGACACAGCCGAGCCCCTGGGGATGTCCCTTCCGTTCCGACTGCATCCTGGGCCTGGCACTCAGGACTGACCCTCGAGTCGAATGGCACTGATGGGCCAGCAGGTGGGATGGTGTCTCTGAATGGCCTCGTGGTGACAGCCCAGTCCGCTGAAACACATACCTTCTCCCTCAACCACGTGACTCGTACACACAGCCTTCCCATCCGGAAAGCCGCTGACCTCCCAGGCCTAAGGCCGGAGGGAAGGTCTGGGGCGGATGCAGCTCGCCCCGCCCCTCGGCCAAAGGTGTGGTTGATGCGGGAAATGCGGAGCCTGGGCCCGGGGCCGGGCAGGGGCCCAGCTCACTGCGCCTGCGCGGGGTGAGCCCAGGCGTGGAGGTGCACAGCCGCAGGAGAGGCCGCTCCTGCCCCCGGGGGACGGCTCTGCGGTGACACGTGCCACCGCCGGGACTCCGCCCCCAGCCGGTCCGCTCTTCCGACAGCCGCGGAAAGCCGCCATCACCCCAACCCCTGCACCCGCGGGGCTGGAAAGGCGTGGTTGGTGCCCACACTTCTGCGGGCTTCGCCGTGGCCAGGGGTGTCAGGCCCACGTCAGGCCTAGGAGTTTCTGGTCTACGTCCCACGAGAGAACGGAGGGAAAGTCGCCTGTCTGGAGGGGGACGCTGCTCCCTCCTTGTCACCGTCCCTCCTTCGTGGCAGACCTTTTGCGGGAGACGCATCGTCCTCGGGCAGTGTCGACCCTCTGGGGCCAACGGTGCACCCTCCAGAAATGGGGGCTGCGAGGGAAGACGAACAGTGGGGTCCAGACGTCTGCCCAGGGGACCCCACGAGACGGGGACGCGTGTCCCGGCACAGCCCAGTGGCCGTTGGGCTGGGCTCGCCAGCCACTCCCTCCGCCCAGGCCCAGCAGCCCAGAGAGTGACCTGGAGTTACAGAGTCAGTAATCCCAGCAAGGCATCATGGGAGGGCACACGCGTGGCCTCGCGAGTCCTCTGTCTGCGGCCCTGGCCGTGACCTTGCTTGTGGGTCACCTCGGGGTATCTGGTGTCCCACCCAGGTACAGCTGAGCCGCCTGGCGACTCGAGCAAACGCTAGGCCAGAACGTGAGGTGCCTGGAGCATCTCGTGAACAAACCCGCCATCCATCGGGTCTCCCTTTGACTGGCAGGGGCCTTTCCCCAGGATGGGGGTTCACATCTGAACGCCTGCACCCCGAGGGACGTGCCCACGGACCGCCTGGTGGGACGGAGCACACACAGCCAAACCCCAAAGCCAGGGGCCGCACGCCCCCCGGCACAGCACTGGTGGCTTCCCAGCCAGTGACAAGCCTGAGTGGCAAATTACAGTCATCGCAATTTTGTAATTACAACAAAATTTTGTAATTACAACTGGGGCCCTGTCGCCCCGCCCCTCAAAACCCTCTTTCCAACAGCATAGGTGGGCTTCTTCGTGTCAGCAAATTGAGCAAAAATGGGTGTATCCATGACGTGTTGGATTGGCTGTGTTTGAGTCATAAAGGGTAGGAATTTGTCCCCTTCGTGCTCATTGGCTAACTTGGGGACCCCGTGGACCTGTCTGTCGGTGCTGCTGACAGTGGGGCCTCCCTTCGGGCAGACGAGGGGCTTCTGGTACCCACGGGCCATGACTCCCGGCACCCCACGAGCGAGCCCTTCCAAGGAGGCCCGTCACCTGCAAATGAGAGGACCATCCTGTCCCTCACTTCCCCAGGTGACACCCACCCTACGGCCGGGCGGGTCCCTCTGGGCACCCGCACACGGCGCTGTTGTTAGGGTGCTTTTACGACAGTCCCCAAGAAACGCCATCCAGCCACCCCCGGGGACCAGGTCACCCCCGTCAGGCAGGAGACTTGAAAACTGCCCCTTTGATGCTGAGCCTCGGGGAGAGAACGGAGAGCCGGGGACGGGGTGCAGGGCGGGGGACAGAGCCCGGCGTGGGGAGCAATGGAAGATGGAATTTGGTGGGAGCCGAAGGGACCCGCCTGGTTTATTTGAATTTCGTGGAGCCCACGCATTACGGCGAGGGTAGCACGGGTGAAATGGGGGTGGGGGATGGGCGGGGGTCTGGAGCCTTCACTCCATCTCGCAAGACCCTGGACGTGGGGGTGGAGGGAGACCGGCTTCAGGCCGCCTCCGGTGTCCGCCATCAGGGCCCAGCCCAGCTCCCCCACACCCCAGCCTGCCCCCCATCCCCACCCCCAGCCCAGCCCGGACTCCCAGGAAGGCTGCCGAGGCCCCACCTCAGGCCGCCCCGCCCCCACCCTCCGCTCGGGGACGGGGCCAGGGGGGCGTCGAGATCACCTGAAAAGGCAGCCCGGAGGGTGACCCAAGCCCCGAGCCCCCGGCGGGGACAAATGAGGAGCTTAACTAGTGCAAGGCCGCATGAAAGGGACAGGGAAAAAAAGGAAGAACAAAGCTTCCGCCAATTTGCTCTTTTGGGCATTGTGCGAACTGGCCCGTTTCCCAGCCGATCGCCCCCCATTGAATGGGGCCGAGCCCCGCTTGGCCCTTCCGCAGCTCTGAGGGGTTTTCACGGGATGCTGAATGGAGTGCAAATTAGCGCAGCCCTCGGGAGGCTTGTTACTGTCACTCCCCAGCTGACGTCCAAAGGCAACGTGACGATTAATCAGTCTAAAGAACGCGCCCATTATCAGGGAAGGTAGGAAACTGTTGACCGTCTCCTCCTCCTCCTCCTCCTCCTCCTCCTCCTCCGCGCTTGGTGCGTCCCGCGCTCGCTCGTCCGCGGGGAGGGGCGCGCGCGCCCTTGCCGCCAGCCCGGCCAGCCCCCAACACTGAGGCTGGCTTGCTTGCGGGCGCGCACGCGTTTGGGTACTCCGGGCCGTCAAGATCCGGCTGGCTGGTGGCTGAAGTGCCTAAGTGACCGGCCACGCGGGTGGAGCGGCCAGAGGCGGTGGCCAGCACTGCTCCCTGGATGACCAAGGGTGAGGCCGGGACCCTGGGGACAGAGCCCCCCAAACCACGGAGCAGGAGGACGAGCCGAGCCTGACCTAGCTTGTCTTCAAGGTGCAAATCCACTGAGGCCCTAACCCAGCCGCGGACTCGCTTGCCGGGGGCCCGCCCCTCCTCAGGGGCCCGCCCCCGGCACCCCTATGAGACGCCCGCCCACGACACCACGGCCCAGTACCCACAGTGCCCAGCCGCGGCTTTTGGGGCCTCCAGTGGTCAAGTCCGTCCATCACTCGCTCCAACGCAAGGGGATGGTGCTCCCAGGAAGTGACACCCACGTTGCTCCCTGGTCCGCTGAGAAGGGGACAGCCACGACCTGCTGGCCGGGGTGACCAGCTGGGGCCCACCTCCATCTCTAGGGAGGGAGGGAGGGAGGGAGTGAACAAACGCTCATCCAGCGAAGGAAGGAACGAGAAGCGTGTGAGCGAACGGGTAAATTCATCCAACACACAAGCATTCGGCAAATGTCTAATAAACAAACACATACTTAAGGGAATAAATAAGTTATAGGCCTAATAGGTGGACAGATAAACACACACACACCTGAGAATGAATCAGCAAACGTGTAAGTCAACATACTGATGGGTCAGCAGGGAACGCCCAACGAGTGACGGAACAAACACACCCAGGGGTCAAGAGCGTGTCCTTCCAGCCTGTGACCCCGGCACCCATTCACGGCACGCGCTCTCCCGGCTGCGAGCCGGTCAGCGCGGAACATGGCACCCGTCCTCCCGAGGGTGTGTGAACTTGTACGTGCTGAGGTCAGAACGGAGAGGACCACGCAGCCCCTGAGTCCCCCTGGGCCTGGGGCCAGGCCGCCCGTGGTTCTGGGCGCCGGCCAGAGCCTGCGGGACGCACGGCCTCCCTGGGCCTCGGGGTCCCCGTCCCCTAACGCTCTCCAGGTTTCCGCAGTTGAGAGGAACGTGGCAAACGTCTCAGGAAGAGCTGTGCGGTGTCCACGTCCCGTGAGAAGCCTGCTGAGCGACCGGCCTGGGACCCCACGGCCAGCAGCACCGGGGGGGTCGGGAGGCGGCCGGCTGCAGTGACTTCTCCAGAACTGCAGCCTCTTGTGGGGCCGGTTTGGAAAGTTCTGGAGGCTCCGAGACACACCACAGGTGTCGTGGTTGGGGTCAGGGTGGCCCGAGGCTCCTGACGTTGATCCCAAGGCACCCCCCAAGCAGGGGTGCGCTGCTTGTGGTAAAGCGATGCTCACAGGGGCTTCCGACCGGGGTTCCAGAACGTTCCGCGTGGGAGCTCCGCCTCCGCGTGCAGCTGCGACCGTCCGCTGAGGTGTGGGGTGGGGAGCCAAGGCCCCGAGCAGAGCCGGCGGTGCCCAGCTCTGGCTGCCGGCCTGGCTGTCCGAGGGGAGCAGCGTGTGACAGCGACCGTCACAGGCCTCACGGGGGAAGGCGGCCCAGCCGGCTGCGTCCAGCCGCTGTCAGCACGGGGCAGGCGTGCTGGTCAGGACAGCCCGTCGGGACCTGGGGACGGCCGCGGGGAAGCTGCACCCTGTGCCGTCGGGCAGGGCACAGCTCCCGACCCCCGTGACTGGCCCGTGTGACCACGCCCGGCGGCCCCCAGGCCGAGTGCGCTCCCGGTCCTGTCTCCCTCCTCCTTCCTCGTCACCTCCGGCAGGAGCCCTCAGCAGACCCACGATTGACTTCTCTTGTCGCTGGAACCAAAACGTTCCCATATTTTTGACGGAGACACGCAAGTGTCACCTGATGTCACCCCCAGCCCTGCCGCGTTCACGCAGCTCTCCAAGGCGCCCTGTCAGCGTGGACGCCCCGAGAGCCAGCCCACGGCCGCTGCCCGCCCCGGGCAGACGGTGGGATCGGCCACCACCCTCAGCAGGGACACAGAGACACTCACGAGGAACAAGAACAGCCACCCCGGTTTGCGTGGGCGGAAAACCAGTCCCCGGAAGGGTGTGCCGGGCCCCCTCCCCACTCCCCAAGACCTCCCGCCCCTGCGTGGGGTCCCGGGGGAGCAGCCGCGGGGGTGTTCAGGCTGGCCACCATCTGTCACGTGGTCTGAGCGCCACTGCCACGCCCCCCGGCCGTGTCACAGCCCCCGGGCTTAAGTGGGGCTGAGCTGCTTCTCAAGGGCCTGGGACCTGCTCGGCCACCCAGCAGGTGGGTGACACGAGGTCCCCCTTCGGGGCCAGGTGGAAGGCCGCAGAGGAGGGCGGGAAGGGACACAGTGTGGCACAAAGGACTCTCCACGTCTCTGCTGGGGTCTCCTGGACACTCGCATCACGGCCTCAGGATAATCCTGGGGAGCCCCCCTACCTGGGCTGCAGACCAGAGCCTTTGAATAAAGACGGGGCGATGCCCAGATGGGGGACCACAGTCTGGATGAGACCAGCAGTCTGGCCCCGAGCCCACCGACGGACGGTGCCACCCCCAGGTCCTCCCTCAGAGACCGACCCTCGGCGCGAGCCCCTCTCCGGGCGCCGAGGTGGACGAGGGCTGGCCCCACCCCGGACTGCAGATGTGGTCGCGACCTCTTCCAGCTGGACGCGGAGACGCACTGGCCCCCCCTGGGGGGAGGGGGCAAAGCCTCACCACCCGCCATGGGTGGACACCACAGGCCGGCGGCCGTCACGCCTGCCGCTGGCGAGGGGCCCGGTCCCAGCAGGCGGCTCGTGCGGTGGGGACGCGCGCCGTGGTCGAATTCATTACGTGGCCTTGCACATCGTGGTTGCAAATTTCTTCCCAGGCCGTCCAAAGGGGGTGAGGAGCTCTGGCCTTGATCTCTTTCCAGAAAGTTCTTCTGGAGATGGCAAGCTGGCCCCGTGGGACCGTCCACCGGGGAGGGCTCTGCCACCGCCCGCCCCTCGAGGCCGGGCCCCCGACTCCAGCCTGTCCCCTCTCGTCCTCACCTTCCCGGCAGTTGGCACCCAGCGGGACAAGCAGGCGGCCTGGACGTCATCCTCCGTGGGACCCATCGGGGTGGGGGCTCCCCTGCAGGCTGCCGCCCCCGAGGACACCCCGGTGCGTCCCCCTGCCTCTCTCCTGGGGCGGGCGTGTGTAAGACCGGGGCACACCTCGCAGTCACCCTACTCATGGTCACTGGAGGCCTGGGAAGGCGGCTCTGTGGCCAGGTGCCTCCAGCAGCACCCTGCTTCCCTCCCAGGTGTAGCTTCTTGCTGCCGCTCAGGGACCGGAGTCATAGTCAGAGGAAAAACCCAGCTGTGCCCCTGGCACCTCCTCAGATGTCCAGGTGTGTGACCTGCGGCCCCAGAACCCCCCGGGGTCAGGATGTCTGCTTGGAGGCGGGCTGTGTGGCTGCACGTCAGGAGGTGATGCCAGGAGGTGACACCAGGTGCACCGCAGACCCCTGGGCGCCTGGAGAGGTGGCTCGTCACCCCCAGGACGCAGTCCGCACCACCAGCAGCCTGGCCCGGCACACGGCCGGCTCTGCAGGACGCCGCACGCACGGCCGGCTGTCCCTCCAGCGTCCCAACGAACCCAGACTGTCACATCAGAGCTGACGGAGACGGTGTCTCCGCCACCTCCCAGGCACTGCAGTGCTCGGCCCAGGACGGGCCACCTCGCAGGCCATCCCCCTGCGGGAGCACCGAGGCCATGTGCACAGGGGGCCAGGCGGCCCCCAGAGGGCAGCGGCAGAGCCACACTCCCCGGTGACACCCCGAAGCCACCACAGCACCAGCAGAGCCTGTTGTCACCCCAGGATGCTCACACTTGCACCCCTCCCTGTCCGTGGGGTCCTCACGGGAGCCGGCGGTGGCCGGGCCAAGTCAGCAGCGGTCCGTGGGCTCCCAAAGGCCACCCTGCCCCAGCTGTGTGACCCTGGCTGGGACAACAGAGGCATTGGGGCCGGAGTGACAGGGCATGCGGGGGGCGGGTAGGCCATCCCCGACTCAGGTCGGCCCTGCGGGGGGTCTCGCTGCCATTGTGCAGAGCCGACCAGGCTGGTGGCCGTGCGCCTCGCCGCCACGCTCTGGGGAGCCCCGGAGTCGGGGCCCCTAGAGTCCCCTTTGGCGCTCGGACCCGCACGCGCCGGGGGCCGCTGGGCAGGGCCTGATTCAGACGTCCAGTCCACTGCTCAAGGTGACAGGTCGGCCGCCGCTCGCTCAGCCCCTGCTGGGGGTGGCGGCCAGCCAGGAAACCGGTCCTCAGCGCCCCCAGGCGGGCCCGGCCCCCCCGAACCTCACGCCCTCCACGCTCCTTTTCATGTCCCCCGGCCGGGCTGGCCTCAGGGTCGGATTCTGCTGCCCTCCTAATCCTTGTTTCCTTTAAAACGTGGATTAGGACAATCTCATCTGGAAAATTCATTAATGTATGAATCCAACAAATATTTACTGAGCACAGCACTTGGCTAAGCGTTCACTTTCATGTAAACCTGTCATGCCCGGGCCCGCTCTGAGTTCTCGTCCAGTGGGGATTCTGGCGGGGCCCGTTGCTGTGTTTTATGCTTTTACTGCTTCTCCCCGTACTCTTCCCTCATTCAGCTATCAGGAGGTATGTCTTGCACACACCATCGGCCGTGTAAGCATGTACGTGAGGACAAGGAGAAGGTGGGGGGGGGGCCAGGCCCTGGGGCCTGCCGCCCTGGTCAATGGGGTGACACGGCCCGCGGTCTCCGGGGACCGTGCAGGGAGCACGGAAGCACACTTGATGTGTGCCGGGCAATTGTGTGTGCTGTCACCCACCGCTGGCACTGGGGATTATCGTCAATGCCCCACTTCCCGCCCTCCCCCTGTCCCTGGCTGTAGGTAAGTGCACCTCGCGGAGGCAGCCCCGCCCCCAGCCGAACAAAAGTGAGCTGGGCCCCTCCCCCCAGGAGCCGGCCTTTTCAGGGGCCTGAATGGGGCCTCACGGGGCGGGCGTATTATGCCTTCACTTCCCCTCTCCCCTTGGCCTCATTCAGGGGGGCTCTGACTTCAGCTAATTCCATCACAATCCCCCGGGCCCTCCCAGCTCCCGGCCCCGGCACATTGTCTGGGCGCCGGCCGTCCCCAGGCCCCCGCTCGCCAATTAGCCGACCGCTGGGCCTCCTGCCTCCCCGCCCCTTCCTTGCCGCTGCCCGCTGTCATCCGCTTCCTCTGGAGCGGACCCACGAGGGCCCCCCGGGCCGCTCGCCCCGACGCCCCCGCGGGCAGCGGACCCGGGGTGGGCACGGCCAAGACGCAGGTCCTCACAGCCCCCGCCCAGGCTGGTCCGCACACCCTTCCAGCTCCTGCGCGTGCGCAGAAACGGGACTCCCGCCCCGTCAGCCCCCGCAGGCCCCAAACCTCCCGGGACCCCGGGCGGCGGCGGCCGGGCCGTCCAGGGGCTCCCGGCGGTGGCCGGTTTGCGGGAGGGGCTCTGTCTGTCTCCCCGCGGGCTCCCTGGGGGCTGTATGTAGGCTGGGGCTGGGGTCTGTCACCGCCGTGGCCCTGGTCCTGGCCGCCTCATCTGTCTGAGGCATCGACACGCCACCGTTGACCCCAAACCAGCTCTCCTGCTGAAGGCACGTTGGCCAGGCCCGGCGGGGAGCGGGGAGCGGGCGGAGGCCACGCCCGCCCGTGTGCCCCGCACGGCGGTGCACGGGGTGCACGCATCGCGGGCGCTGGATTGCAGCGCTCTCCATCATCCGTTCAGCCCGTCTCCCCGCCGAGCCGGTCTCCGCGAACCGCCGCTGGTGGAGAAGCCACCGGGGCTGGGCGCGGGCGGCAACGTCCCATCTGCCAAGGGCCCCCCCTTTCCTAAGTCCGCTGTCTGCGGGGCGGCCGGAGTCCGCGAGGGGCCCCAAGGCCGCGGCGTCCCCTTCTGGGGAGCGTCTGCAGCCACGCAGAGGACGCGGGGGACACGCTCCTGGAGCCTCGGCCGGGGACCCGGGGACGGGGGACCCCCGGGGAGCCGCCGGGTGCTGGCTTGCGTTCGTCTCGTGACCTTGATGACAGGGAATGCATCGGAGACGGCATGGCCCCGGGGACACGGCTGCCGTCCCAGGGGCCGGGCCAGGTGGGCGGGGCCTTCGGACAATTCGCTTCAGTCCTCTTGCTGAACACGTGGGGAAACTGAGGTCGGGAGGTGGCGGCGGCTTGCTGGGGTCTCGGCCGCGTTCCGGAGCCTGAGCTGTCCCCGTGTCCACCTGCGTCCGTGAGGCACGCATCGTAACGACCTGTGCGCGGCGTCCGGAAGACCTCAGAGAACCGTCTGATGGCGAGGCACAGAGCCCCCGGGCCTGCTGGCCGGCCGGTCCCCGCGCGTTGGGCACGCGCGGGGCGCGACGCGGGACTGACCGCCGCATGCAGACGCCAGGTGTGGGGGGGTGGGGTGCAGGCTGCGCTCCCCTGGGATTCAGTCGCTCCCGAGCTCCAGGCTCCAGGAGCCGAGCCCGGACCCTTACAGCCGGGTAGCCAGCGGGCGGCCTCCCCAGCCCCCCAGAGCCTTCGGGCCCAGCTGCGTCCTCCAGGCGAGCCCCCTCTCGTCCCAGCCTGCGCCCCCGTGGACCCCCAGGTGCCATGGACCTGGAGGAGGCAGCCGGGCCCCTGGTCCCCCGCCCGCCCCCGCTCCTGGCAGCGCTGTTTGGACCCCGCTGAGTGTCAGGCTGAAAGGGAGGCCAATACATTAGTCGAGAGGAGAGCGAGGCGCCTCTACTTGACAAAGGTCCTCGTGACTTTGCTCTGGGTGAGGGTTCATCCCCGCAGCCCAGGGACAGACAGCGCCTGGGGCCTGCGGGCGGAGACCTGGGCTCTCCTGGGCAGCCGTGGCGTCGGCCAGGACCAGGCCGGGCTGCGGAGAGACGTGACGCGGAAGGCGTGGATGGGGGCATGTCCCACGTGCCTGGACAGGGGGACCCCGTGGGAGGCGCCATTACACTGGGCACGAGCCCGGGAGCGGGGACCACAGTCCGAGAGCCAGACGGGGGGTCCCTGTGGCCCCCGCTCAGGCCGCGAGCCCTGGCCAGCCCTGGCAGGCGGGCGGGGGTGCAGCTGGGACAGAGGACAAGGCAGGGCCCACGACCGACCCTGGGTGCTGTGCGGGAGGGAGGCGGGCGCCAACCCCCTGGGACGCAGAATCGCACAGGGCACGGGTGGCCAGGCCCGGGTGGCCCCCGGCACCCTGCCCACAGGCCGGCACACAGCCGAGCTGGGCCTGGGGCTCTGGCTTCCGCCACGAGGACACGGGCCACCCTCGTCCCAGCATCGTCCCTTTGGGAAGAGGACACACCGCCGGGCGCGCCGAGGGGCCTCCTGTCCGCTGACCGAAAGCCACTTTTGGGTCGTTTTGCTCACTACATTCTAAACAACGTGATAAAGCAGAGTGGGGGGGGACAGGGGACATACCCCGGTGACATGGGAGGACGCTGGCCCCGCCACCCCGGGCTGGCCTGGCAGGGACCAGCGCCAACGCGCGCCCTCGGCACCCAGTGGGCAGGCCCTGAGCCCAGCAGGAGGGGGAGCCCCTGCCCACCCCCCGCCGCAGGCCTTGGAGCACCTGTGTCTCCCCGGTTTCTGGCGGAGGCCGAGGTGGCCTGTGACACACTGAGAACACATTCCTATCGCGGGAGTGACTGGCCCTCAGAAATTCCCACCTCGAGAGCAGCCGTGATAAGCAGGCAAGGCCCAGCCCGGAGGGCCAGGCCCTCGTCCCATGACCCAGGGAGACCTATGGCTCGCTGTCCCTGGGACTCTCTCTGCATGGGCGGGAGGGAGCCCAGGGCTGTGCCGGGGATCCCCAGGGAGCCGCCTGGCCAGTAGCTGCCAGCCTCAGGCGGGCCGCCCTCCTGCCCCGTCTGCCCAGCCTGCCCAGCCTGCCCCCGGGGGGCCCCCGCGGGGAGGCCCCAGAAATAGACATGTTTCGGTGTGAGTGACCGGCACTGCCAAGGCCCGAGCCTTGGCCGTGGGTCCCCGGGGAAGACGTGGTCAGTGCAGAGGGGGCCGGCTGGTGACAGCACCGGCCCAACCCGAGAGCCGGCCTTGTTCGGACGGCAGTGTGGACGCAGGCCGAGGAGGCCTGGAGGAGCCAGGGTGGGGTGCCCGTGGGGCTGGGGGCTGCTCTGCGGGGCTGGCCGTGCCCTGCACTCAGCAAGTGCTGGTTTCACAAACCGCATGGCAGCAGGCCTGGCAGCAGGACACTGCCCGGGGGTCCCGGGCCTGGCCCCTCACCCCCGTGCCACCTGCCAGGGGGCTCCCGCGACCCCCTACCCTGGGACTGCACAGTGATGGCACAGAACGACCCTGGCCATCACTGCCAAGCCTTCAGAAGGGCGTCACAGGGCTGCTCTGTCTGCAGGGGGCTGGGCCACCCACCTGGGCACAGCAGTGCTGACCACCAGCTACGTGGGGTGTGGGCGGGTGGCAGCCCTCGGGAGCCCCTTGCCCGACCAGACTGCTTCCCAGGACCCCGGACGACAGCGGGGTGGCCAGGCTGCTCCTGCACCTCCAGCCCCCACTTCTGATGGGCTCGCCCCCACTTCCGCTCGCTCCGCCTGGCCCTGGGGATGCCTGCTAAGAAAGGCTTTGTCCCTGCCTGTTGTCACACCCACGGGAAAATGCCTCTCTGGGCTCCCAGGGGCAAGGAGAGGGGGAGCCTGGGGGTGGGGGGCTGAGGCGAGCCCCCGCCGTACTCACGGCCCCGTCACTGGTTAGAATGCAGATTCCTGGGCACCCCAGGCATCCTCACCCAGTGGGTGAGCTGGGGCCTGAATCTGGGGTCAGTACCATGGGACGGAAGCCCCAGTGGGAAGACTCCCTCTTAGACTGGGGGGCGGGTTCCCGACTCTGCCCTTGCAGGCTGGGACCCGCCCGGTTCCTGCCTGGACGTGTCTCGGCCCCCACTGGGCCCCGCTGCCCCGGGACCATTGCAAACCCCGACGGCCCTCTCTGCGGTCCGGAGAATCCACGTGACAAACGGCAGGGCCATCCTCCGGCCAGCGCTGACGAGCTGCCAGGCCCGCTGCAGCCCACGGGCCCGGGGCCACGGGACCGCTCACAGACGAGCGACGAGGCCCTCGGGTGCAACGCGCCCCACGCGGCCTGTGCCCTGCACTCACAGGCACCCACGTGCCGCCAGGCCCTGCCCGCACCCATGCCGGCTGCCTCTGTTACTCTCCCTGAGCGTGTAATCTTGTGGAAAAGAGAGGAAGGAAGGAGGGAGGAAAGTGCCCCCTTCCCATTGGCAGCCTTCAGGGGGCCCCCAAGAGGGGCTGAGTGCCCCCCCCCCGCCCCAGGCCCCAGGGAAAAGCTGAGCTGCCACCCTAGGGAGCAGCCATCCTCTCTCCTGTCCCCACCCCCTGGCAACCTGATGCCACTTTCCACGTCTCTGGTTCACACGCACCCCGGTCCAGCATGCTAAGCTTTGGCTGTCACTGGTGTGTGTGCGCGTGAGTGTGTGTGTGAGTGTGTGCGTGAGTGTGTGTGTGTGAGAGAGACAGACAGAGAGACGGAGGGTAAAATACCATTTAAGAAGCTGGTATTCATGGACGTCTCTAGAATATGAAAAAGAAAACATTTATTTCCTTTTTCGCTTGTGAATCAGATGCTCTATTTAAAGAAAGGCCCCTCCGCCGGGCTGCGGCCGAGTTATTACCCCTTAAGGAAGCGAAGGAGGCTCTCTGGAGGTATTCTTAGTCATTCTCTCCCCTTTTTTCTGAAATTCCTTATATACCCGTGCCGCGGAGCTGGGCCTAAGATAGTGCAGGATTTCATGGCATTCTCGGGCTAAAAACGTCTGGACCCGACGCCGGGCCGCTGGGGGCGGGGGCCGGGCGGGGGTTCGCGACGAGGCTCCCACCAGCCCTGCGCGTTCCCTGCAGAGGCAGGTGCTCCCGGGTGCCGTGGCCGCCCGACCCTCCGCGCACGCGCACCTGGCCGTCATCCGGCGGGACCCTCCATGCACGCGCACGCACCTGGCCGTCATCCCGCCTGACCCTCCGCGCACGCGCACCTGGCCGTCATCCGGCAGGACTCTCTGCGCGCACGCACCTGTTTATCATCCCGCTGAACCCTCTGCGCACGCGCACCTGGCCGTCATCCCACGGGATGGGATGGCATGGCTGGTCCCCCAAGCTCTGCTCCCGCCTGTGGCCACGAAGACGGCCCAGACACACGTATGCAGGTGTGTCGCACCCTCACCGAGCGTGGACACAACTTCAACACTTCCCAAATGTCAGTTTTGCCTCCAAACTCATTTAGAAAATTATCCCAGGGAAAACCGAACCAAACCAAAGCAAAACAAAAAATCTTGCGATGTCTCCAGGCCTCAAACATGACTCCAGGCGGAGAGCGGCAGTGTCGGGCAGAGCCCTGGGACCGCAGAGCCACCACGGCAAGGAGGGGAGGACAGACAAGGAGGCCTGTGCCCCACGGGGACCGCGAATCCGAGGTCGAAAGGGAAGCCCCAGACTGGGGGCCACGGGAGGGAGGCACTAGGACAGCTCGTGACTTCCGCTGTGCCCGGCCACGGCCATCAGGGTACCGGGGTGCAGGGGCCGGCCGCGTCCCAGGAACCCTGAGTGGATCCGCACCCCACCCCCATCCCCGCTACGGCTTGAATCTCAGCCCTGGGGACCCGGGGTGCTTTCTGGGTCCTCGGGTTAAGTGCAGTTAAGTGCGTGTGTCACAGCGCCCCTGAAAGCACCCAGAGATGGCCGTCTGAGTTCCTGCTGCAGTGGACACACCGGAACCGCCGGGACCAGACACCTACGGCCGTGTCATCGGCCTGCCACTGCGGACCAAGGAGAGGCCCCCAAACCTGCCCCACTCGACGGCCACTCGCCCCTGCCCAGGAGAAGAACACGTCGCTTTTCTAAAGACATGTGTGGGTGCTAGAGACACGTGTGGGTGCTAGGGACATATGTGGGTGCTAGGGATGCATGTGGGTGAGTCTCCAGCCCTGGCCTTTCTGGAAGGCCGGCATCCCGGAGGATAATTTCATCTTAAATGCACAGAAACGTCCCAGAATCTGGGAGTGCGGGGCTGTGGCACCCCGTACCCTGGCGACTCTGGGCGCCTTGCAGTCCACGGGTCCCGGGACCCCGGAGGGGCCGGCGTGGGGCCCACGTGGTTGGAGCTCTGGGGGATCAGGCAGCCGTTCCCCACAGGCCCGGGCCCAGCCCGTCGTCGGCCGAACGAGTGAACGCGGTGTTAATCAGACCAAAGCCGGGAGGACGAGGTAACGCACTTGAGTAAATTGCTCAGATAATTGAAAGCCATCGACTCGCGTTATTTCCCACCGCCCCCTTACACGGGGGGGGGGGGGGGGGCGCAGAGGCATCACCCCACGGGGGCGCGCAGGCACAGGCCGGCCAGCCACCGCGGGCTGGCTTTCGGGGGTGGCAGGCGCTCAGCCACGAAGCAGGCAGAGCGCACCCCCTCCGTGCGGAAGGCGGCCTGCGCCCCACCCGTGCGGGCGCCGTAGCTGCTGATGGGGTTCGTGGTGTTTCCAAGGCACCTGGTCCCCCGGCCCGTCGCCCTCGGGGCTGTGACTCGCAGGCATCTCTTAATTAGCCAAATAAACAGCCCGATGATAAATGTCATGATTTACTCAACAAATGATCAAAATCATTGTATTTTTCAGACCCCAGGGCAATAAAATGCAATCACAGGGTGATTTATTCCAGACAGGGTGAGTGGTGGCTGCGGCAGCCGGCAGGGCGCCCATCTGGGTGGAGGGCAGCCGGGGGGGGCACACCCCCTCCCTCTGAGATGGAGTCCAGGGGCTGTCTCCACTCACGCCAGCCCCCATCTGTCCCCGCAGATGTGGCAGGCCAGGTCAGGCTCATGGGGACGCAAGGTGCGCTTTCCTCCGAAATGACAGGAACCACCTCCTGGTGTGCCCCAAAACACCCAGAGGAGAGGGGGCTTAGTCCCCGAATGCTCCTGACACGGGCATGGGGGGGAAGGAGCACCCGGTGGGCGGACGGTGGGAGGAGGGCTCAGCTCTCGGCCACCCCCGCAGCCCCGCTGGCTAAGGCAGACTGCTAGTGAAGCAAGGGTGCCCAGCACCTGGAACCTGAAGGTCAGTCAAGGTCATCTGTGTCGGCTCTACTAGGAGACAGGGCCAGGGGAGCAAGTGACCCCGAAATGGCGCATCGTCCAGAAAGCGAGTCGGTCACAGAAGGACGCAAGGAAACGGGCCGTTTGCTCTGATCTCAGTGGAATGTCGCGAGCGGGAAACCCATCCTCAGGATTCTGCTCTCTCGTGTCCCAAAATGACGCAAGAACACTCTACGTGACCTTGATGTTAAACCAGGCCTCCGGGGACGCCTTCCTGTGTCCACAGGGGGTCCCAGCCCTGGACCACAGAAGGAGCCACGCTCCCAGCGCAGCCCAGCCCCCAGCGAAACGAGACAGGGCCCTCCGCGAACTACTCTTGTCATCTGTGCTGAAATGTCACTGCTTGTTTTCTTTCAGTAAATGAACACCATGTAAATTGCATAAAAATCAAATTACGCCGACGTATGAGACTTCATCACCCGCACGAGAGCGATCAACAGCACGTGTGTGAGACGCGGGACCCTCGCCAGCTTATCGCATTCGTGTGCTGTCCCCGGGACGTCCCCTGACGTGCCTCCAGTGACAACGTGGCACTCACACACGGACATCTGCCCAGTTCTTGCCCTCACCTCGCCGACCTGCTTCGAGCCGGGCGCACCGCAGGCCCAGGAGGGGCCGTGCAGGAGCAGGAAAGGGATTGAGGGGGCGTACCCAGGCCACCTGATCTGCGTTGGTGGCTCAGGGACTCCCGGGAGACCCTGCTCCTGTCTGGAACCGCACGCAGACACCCCAGGCTCTGGAGCCCGTTTGCAGGCGGGGCTCAGGCAGGCGGGGCCCAGGCAGGCGGGGCCCAGGCAGGCGGGGCTCAGGCAGACGACGCCTGACGGACAAGGGCCACCCGCGGGGCCTTTCTGCCTCCCGACCCGCCTGGGAGGAGCAAAAACAAAGCGAAACGGCACCATCTTCCGGGGGACACGTGGGGATCCCCAGAAGGCCGCTACCAGGGGAGATGGGGCCCGTGGGGCCTGCAGCGGCCGCTTGAACCTGGGTTCGCCCCGGGTTTTCGGGATGCCAGCACCTCCCCTCCCCTCTTCCCTGGGGAGCCGGCGGCTTCCTGTGCAGTCTCGTCCCCATCATCGCAATGATGATGCGAACAATTGTCCCAACACACTTCCTGGAGCCACGAAGCCTAGAGACAGATCGCGAAGCGGGTCACCGGAGCCGGAAGACGCAGAGGACGCGGCCGGACGGCGGCGCTGTTTGCGGACGGCACGCTGTTTGCAGATGGCGCGCTGTTTGCGGACGGCACGCTGTTTGCGGACGGCACGCTGTTGGCGGACAGCAGCACTGTTTGCGGACGGCACAGTTTGTTTGCGGACGGCACGCTGTTTGCGGACGGCACGCTGTTGGCGGACAGCAGCACTGTTTGCGGACGGCACAGTTTGTTTGCGGACGGCACGCTATTTGCGGACGGCGCGCTGTTTGCGGACGGCAGCGCTGTTGGCGGACGGCGCGCTGTTTGCGGACGGCGCGCTGTTTGCCGACGCCGCAGCGCAACACACGCCGCTGAGTGCCGGCTCGAGAGGCAGCTGCCAGGTCGCGCCCGGGGGACAAAGCCCGCGGCCCAGGGGGGCGGTGCGCCCTGCAGGACGGCGTTCCTTCACGTCCGCCGAGCACACACCAGCGCAAAGTCAACAGACTCGGGCAGATAGGAGCCGCGGCCCGGACGGGGCCTGGCACGGAGCGAACGGCCGCAGTGTGCGCCTTTTCTTAAAAAGTGAGCAAACAGAAACCCCTATCGGAGCAGACAAGAACAAAGTCAACCTCAAGGTCACCCATTAGGCCTGGTTTGTCCTCCAACGTCGAAAAGCCACCTGCTAACTCGACAGTCCGGATCTGTCTGATTGCGTGGGACAAACGCCCTTAGATTCCTGTCCTGAGTGGCCCGGTGGGGACGACAGGACGGGCGTGTCTGCAAAGCCATCTCGTCGCTGAGGACACTCACCTGTCACGCAGTGTGAAAACCCCTCCTCGGCCCCAGAAGGGTCGTCCACGAGGGGTCTCTCAGGGAGCCGCCGGGAGGGCGTGACCCCAGACTCCCTCGCTCCCAGGCCCTGGCAGGTCTGCTCCGAAGGCAACTGTGACCTTGAGTGGCACACACTGAGTGTCCCCTCACGCCAGCAGAGACGCGCCCGGCTCACACGCCGCAGCTGCCCCGCGGTGGCTGCCACCCCTTTGGGTTGTGGGAGCACTCAGTGTCCCATCCACCTGGTCAACCCACGTCCCAGTGAGGCTTTCTATGGGGCTGGCACTGGGGTGGGGCGCGTCTGTGCCCCCGGTGTGCACACCCCATGTGCTCCCGCCGGACCACACTCCACCTGCCTGCTGGCGAGGCGGAGGCTCCTGGCGCTGGGGGCACCCCCCCTCCCCCAGCAGCCTGCACCCCACCGGCTCGGGCAACACCACATAAGCCTCCGCAGGATTGTCACGAGGTCCCTCTCCGTGCCGGTGGGCCCGGGAGTGTGGAAAGGTCAGGGACAGGCACCCACGTGCCCATCCCGCGTCTCGGGGGGCACGAAGCGCAAGGTTTAGGAGCTGCAGGACACCCCGTGAGCAGGCACAGACCTGCTCTGGAGGGCGGCGCAGCTCCGAAACCTTCCGGAAGCCAGAGAGAGGTTGGGGTGTTGGCTCCCAACTGTCACTGCCCCGGTCCCGGGGTCGTCTTCCCTGAGCAGACCCCAGCCCAGTTGTCATCGGCTCTGCTCCTGAGTTTCCCACCCAGGCCCCTCGGGGGTGCTTCCATGGGACTTGTGGCCCCCACCAAGACCACCCTGAAAACCCCCAGACTGGGCTCCGGTGGCCTGAGCAGGACACCTCCAAGGGAGGGACACCTTTGGGGACATCGGTGCCCCTCCCCTAACGTGCTTCCGCCCTCCTGAGTGCACACGGGCCTCATGTCACTGTGGAACCTCCCACAGACGCCCCCTCTGGCAGGTGAGCTGCGCCCGTCGATCTGAGCGGGGTCCCCTCGGAGGGAGCTGGCACGGGGGCAGGAGGCCCTCGGCGCTGATGTGCACGAGGTGCCCGGGGCACGGTGGTCACCAGGCACACTGATGAGCTGAGCTGCCCCACGCTGCTCACCAGGGGTCAGGTCCCCTATCGGGGAGAGCCACCCACCCCCCAGCACAGGTCCCCGCGGACCAGACGGGAAGCCGGGCCGTTTTAAGACGTGAGCTCATGAAAGACACATTTCCGGGAAGCGAGCGGGCACAGCCCACGGGGGCCGCGAAGACCTCCGTGCTTTTGGAGTCGCGTCATGCGAGCCGCCGGATAAAACAATCCTGGGAACTATGACATGCCAACGCTCTCTCCGGCCGGCCGAGCTGCTCGCCTGGGGCCCTGGCGGCCCGGCCGGCTTTATAAATAGAAGGGACACGAGACAGACGACACGGGACAGACGACAGCGCGATCCATCACGCCACCACGGGCATGCTCACCTCCCAACCGAAGTCGGCCTCCTTCAGCGTGGCCCGGGGCGCCACCATGTAGGGGCCGAAGCGCTCCCCGGGCTCCATCCTCCGCTTGGCCCAGACGCCCAGGCCGGCGCCCGGGATGGACGACTCCCGGAGCTCGAAGTCCGGGGGGATGGGGATGTCCTCGGGGATGTAGACGGGCGCCTCGTAGGGCGAGCCCTCCTTGGGGGTGAAGTCCTCGCTGGTGGGGAAGGGGGACGCGGGCCCCATGGGGATGGGGGACATGATGCTGTCCTCGGTCTCGTCCTCGGCGCTCTCGCCGGCCAGCAGGTCCGGCTCCGGCTCGTACATAGTATTTACAGTGTCGCCGTCACCTGCAGGAGACAACAGAGTGTCAGGCTCGGGCGAGGCTCAGGGACCACCTGGATGTGAGACCCAGCGGGAACCGGGGGCCCCAAGAGGCCCAGAAGTGGCCCGGCCGCCGCCCCTACCCCGGGGACGTCACCTCTGCTGGTGCCGGGTGACGAGCGACCGCTGTTAGAGGCGCCCGGGACGGGGACCCGCCAGCTCCCTCAGGAACCAGCATCTGGACCCACGGCCCAGCCCTCTCCCGCGGCCCCGCACAGGGACCCGAGGACCTGTTTGCCCGTCTGCCTTAGGAGGGCGAGGAGAGGGGCCACCCACGCTCCACGAGGTTGGGGACAGTGGGGGAAGCTGTCACACGGGGACCCAGCACGGGGCTGATGGTGACATACACATCCCAGAACCGTCCATCAGACTTCTGCCTGCAGCCCTGGAAATCGGGGCCCAGGGGCGCGGCCCAGGTTCTCGGGAGGACTCGGAATCTGGGTTCCTGTGACCTGGCCCTGACACCGGGCCACTCTGGGCCCTGGGGAAGGTTCCCGAAGGCTCCTGACGCCCTTATGGCAGGACACAGGCTGCTGAGGCCGTGAGCGTGGCACTCAGGGCCTGCGGGAACAGGACCCAGGACGAGGCAGAGGGTCCCTGGGTTGTCTTGTCTAGGGTGGCCTTGGGGTGTCCTGAGAGACGGTAGGTACCAAGGTGGTGGTGACACCTGGACATCCACCAGAGGGTGGCCTTTGGCCTAAAGGAGGTGGTAAAAAGTGAGCTGGGGACAGCAAGGGGTGGGTGACACAGTCACCCCAAAGAATTGAAAAGACAGATGAATGTTCACAGCACATTATCTACAACCCCCCAAGCTGGGACAACCCAGCCACGTCAGCAGGTGGAGGATGGACGCTCGTGGTCGCTAGCACGGTGGAGTATTACTCAGCCAGGAAGAGGGTGTTTGCTGCCACGTGGCTGCGCCTGGAAGCAGCTGAAAGAGTGAGAGCAGCAGACAGAGCCGCCTCTCGTGACACCATTTCTGTGGAATGTCCCGCAAGTCACACCGGTGGTTGCTGGGGGCGGGGCCAGGACGGGACCCAGCGGCGGGGGTGGGGGGGTGGGGGGTGGGGTCTCCTCCCAGGAGGAAAAGGTTCCGGAACTGGCCCGAGCCGGTGGTGGTTGCACAACATCGCGACTGTGCTAAGTGTCACTGGATGGCTCACTTCAAAACGCCTCCTTTTTTTAATGCATGTGAATCTCATCCTTATGGAAACAGTCAAAGAGGGGCGCGGCGGGAGGTGGGGACGCAGGCCTGACTCCGGCCGCTGACCTCTCTGCTCGAGATGCGTCCGCCCAAGTCCCTCCCTTTGAAAGCCCGTGAAAGTGCCCGGGCGGGCGCGGGCGCGGGCACCGCGGCCCTCTGCGGCGGCCCCGCCCCTCGGCCCGCCCGCCTGGCCGGCGGACAAAAGTCTCCACGGAGACGGGAACTTTTAAGTACAAGAAAAATGACTTCGGGTTCCTCACGCGGGTGGTAAACAGAGCTGCTCGAGAAGTAACAAAATGTTTCCTTTCAAAGGAAACCAAAGTCTTGATGCAAAAAAAAAAAAGAAAAAAGAAAAAAAATCGTGGGGAATCACACTTATTTAATTTAGCAGCATTCACAGGAGTAATTATGATGTTTTGAGTGGCCAGCGGTTCCTTTTTCATGGACTGGCAGGACCCTTTCAGAAACGCCGCCACCCCCACCCCTGCACCCCGAGGACCGGAGCCGCGGAGGCTGCAAAGCGCGCCCCGCGAGCCCTCCCGCCACCGCGCGCGCGCCCCCCCACCCCCAGGTAAATGACAGGGGGCGTGATTAAGATGCCCCCTCGTTCCTGGCTCTGGGAACTGCGTGGGGCTCGCAAACAAAAGCGCTTTGGCAGCGCCGGGGCCCCTCACGCGCCGTCCTCGCGCCCCGCGGGGGTGAGGCCTGTGCCTCGGGGACCGTCAGGACTGACGGCGGCTCCTTGTGCGGGGCAGACCCGCAACCGCGCATGCGCATCTCGGGGCGCTCGCTTTTTTTTTTTTTTCCCTGTTTGAATTCTCCTTCGTCCCACGCCTCACCCACCGGAGGAAAATCAAACACTTAAGGGCGTGTTTAATCTCCTGGCCGAGCAAACAGCGCGGGAGAGGCTTCCTGCTGATTGCGGGGGGGGGGGGGGGGGGGGGGGGGGGGGGGGGGGGGGGGGGCCCCCCCCCCCCCCCCCGCGGGCGCAGGGGTAGACTGCCTGCAGCGCCCGGAAAGCCGCCTGCATTCCCACTGCGGGGCGCAGAGCCCGCTCCTTTCGGGGCGCGGGTGACAGGAGGCCCCATCGCCGCGCAGGAAACACGTAGAGAAAGTGGGGTGCAGCAAGAGCCCCGAGACCCTCAGGGAAGGAGAAAGCTGCTCGGAGGCCGCCGGAGCCGGGTCCGGGCCAAGCACAGACCGTCCCGCTGCGCAGGGCCCTGGAGGAGCCGGCCACGGGGGTCACCCCCCCCCCCGCCTCGGCCCCACACTCCAGCCAGGACGCCCAGACTGGCGTCCCTCTGCCCGGACCCCGGGCCCTGAGGCCCTGAGGCCCCTCGCCGCCCGCGCACGTGTGCAGGGCGCTGTCCCAGCAGGCAAGACGCACACCGAGGGCAGGAGCCTGTCGTGACCGCAAACAGGCCGTGCCTCAGAGTGCGGGTCACGGGTCAGGGGACCCCGGGGCCTGCACTGGGGCTTCGTGGCGGTTTCAGGCTAGGGGCTCATGACCGGGGCCATCACGCCTAGAGATTCTTTGGGGAGACCTCCCAAGAAAGGCAGGGCGGCGAGGGGCCGGGAGGGGTGCAGGCTGCGACAGGAGGAGGCGACCGGGGCAGGCGGAGAGGGCCCGGATGCCCGCGGGCCGCGGACGGATCCCACACGCGGCCCCCCAGACCCGCAGCAGCGCGTGCGGGGTCCCAGCCAGGCCCTGGTGAGCTCGGCGCCCACACGCGGGTCCCACAGCACTGGGCGTCTGAGCGGTGGCCGCACGCTCACAGGTGGAGACACCCGGCGGGCCCCGGTCGGGACCCTGCCGGCTTGAGCCACCGTGTCCTCGGCCGTCACCCTGCCCGCTTAGCGGGGAGCTGGGCGTCCTCCCCTCCCCTGAGCAGAAGCCACCGACCGTCTCCCAGAGCGCCCCACCTACACGGCAGGGTCTGGAGGGTGGGGGCAGACCCCAAATTAGGGCGATGCGCTCCACGAGCCGGTGTGGTCCCCACGAGGCTGGCGATGACTCCACGTGTGAAGACCACCGGCCCATCCCCTGAAGCTGTGGCTCCCGCTCCCTCCTCGGGGAACTGGGCGGGTCCAAGCCTGGGCCCCCGCGGGGGCGCGGGAAGGGGGGCCCCTCCCACGCAGCGCGAGCTTGCTGGGTTCCCCCTCACTGTGCGGTGGGGTGTCAGCACCACCATGCACACTTCCTGCCCCACCAGCAGGAAGGCTGCACCGCAGGGTGTGTGTGTGTGTGTGTGAGAGAGAGTTCCAGGATGAGTGTGTAAGCATGAGCACGCATGTGAGTGTGGGGGTCTGTGGAGAGTGTGTGAGCAGAGGTGATGGGGTCCTGAGGACATATCCAAGGTGACCTCGGCGCCCCTGCCTCCAGGAAGAGAGAGGTCTGCGGTGCTGAGAATTCCCCGCCCCCCACCTGGAGAACTCCATCCAACATGGGTGGGGGGAAAAACCCTCTGTCGGGCTTGGGAAGTGGGGTGCCAGGGCCTCATCGCTTCCTCCTTCAAGCAGGAGGCGGCAGGGCAGGGCTCAGCTGCCCCCCAACACACACACGGGCTAAAGGCATCTCACAGGGTCACCCCAGTTCCAGCCTGCCATGTCCTCACACCGCCGACGCCCCCGTGGAGAAGTGGCCCTGTCCACACACCCCCTCTGGGGGCCAGCTCCCCCTCCCCCAGTCCTGGCTTACTCCCTCCTCCTTGGGCTCACTGCCCCCCCAGGCCCCCCCCACCCCTGCTTGGCTCTCGGAGGCTCCTGCCTCTGGACACCCAATGTCTGCACTCTCTCCAGCAGACGCCGCCCCCCAGGCCCCGGGCCCCCATCCTCTGTGCCACTGGCCCAGAGACCCGCTGACCTCTGTGGGCCCCCCCAACCAGGAGCCGAGTGGGGAAGAGCTGGCCCGCCCACCGGCTCGGCCTCCCGGAAGCTGCTGGCCACCTTCATGAGGTCCCTCCTGGATGGAAACAGTGGGGGCTCAGGAGGACGGGGAGACTTCCCTTGCTGGAGGAGGTGGCTTTATATTTGCAGGGACATGAGGCCATGGATGCTCTTTGCAGGAGAGAGGTTTCGGGGCGGGAAGCAGGGGGCGGGAGGTTACAGGAGGACCAGCTGTGGCACCTTAAGGGCTGGGTAGCTCTGCATCCTGCCCCTGGTGGCAGGCTCTTCAGGCGAGTTAAAGCCCCGAGTCTGAGGAGGGTACATTGTATCTACATCCCCCATTGTATCCTTGTCAACACCCCGCTGGGAGTCTGCAGTTCTGCAAATGGTTATTTATTTAGCATCTGTGCATCACTGCACAGCTGCCTGTGAATCTACAATTACTTCAATTAAATTTTTGATTAAAAGGGCCTTTACTCTAAAAACCCAGAGCGTCCACCTGTGTGCACAGGTGTGATTCCTTCGGCTCTGTGGCTTTGCCTGAGAACACGTTTAATGAGTCTGTCTCGCGGGTCAGACTCTGCGTCCTGGCCGGGGTCCCCCCTGCCCCGGGCGCTGCGGCCCCTCCCCCAGCTCATCCCTAACTCTCTGGGCTTCGGGAGGAAAAGGAGAAAATTGAGCAAAGCACCTCACACCTGGTCCGTCCTCATCGTCAACACCCTCCTGGGACGCTGCTGGCCGGCGGGGCTGGGATGGGGCGGCCAGTGAGGGGTCGCCCGTAGGGAGAGTGAGCCCCCCAGCCTGCACCTTCTCCTGCTCCCCCGCCCCCCACTGTTGTAGCGCATCTGGCAATCATCTCGGGGTCACAGGCCAAAGCTAATTGTCCTCCGATGCTGCCCCCGGGTAGGCGCTCCCCTCTCCCCAGTGTGGGGGAGAGATGGTTAGAAGAGAGAGGATGGCGGGGACCACTGTGACCCCCGAGAGTGAGCTGCTCGGGGAGGGGCCTCGGGCGACCCGCTGTGGGCCCTGAGCTCGGTTTGCTGACGGGGCTCCGATGGCGAGGCCGGTCCGCAGCAGACCCCACCCCGGCCCCTCGAGGTCAGCCGTGGTCCTCCCTCGGCCTTCGCGTTCCCCCCGTGGGGCTGGCGTGCACGGCCCTGCCGCAGCCCGCCCTGGCCGCCACCTGAGGCCCGCCCTGCGCTCTGCAGCCCGCTCACGGGCTCCAGGAGCCCATCCCGGCCACCCCACCGGACCGAGCCCTCAGACCCGGAGCCGACAGAACCGCCTCCTGAGCTCGTCCCCGGCAGCCCGGCCTGGGCTGGGCCCTCACCGTCTCTAGCGACAGTGGACGTGGCAGGGCCCCAGGGCTGATGTCGACGCCATGGAAACTGGGACAACCAGCTCTTCCAGAGCAGGATGGCCATGCCATGCGGGGGCGTGCCGGGCAGGCCCCAGCTCCGGCCACTGGCCGCCCCGATCTGCCTCTAATGTGTTACAGTCAGTGACACGCCAGGCCCATCCGGGCCGATCCTGAGCCCTCGGAAAGCCACCCTCTCCCCAAGCCCGCCACGCACGGGGTGGGCCCCCGGCACGAAGCGTTCCCCTGGGAATTGTGTGCCCAGCGACCTCTGAAGCCAAAGAATTCACGGCCTCGCCTCTCGGAGGGACGCGAGTTTCCCGTGGGAGACCGGCCGGGCCTGCCTGGCAAAGCTGGGGCATGAGGACGCAAGGGGCCGGGGGCCGGGGCTGCGTGCACGGCTGTCGTCAGAGGGGTCAGCGGGGCACGAAACTGACCAGGACGGGACACTCATCCAAGGCACGGCCGCCTCGTCTGGAGACGCCCAGGTGCGTCTAGGAGACAGCGGCAGAAATGTCACTGGAGACCAGCCCACACGGCGTGGTGTCCGGCCGTGGGTCAGGCCAAGGGTCAGGCCGCGGTGCCCAGGCCGCTCTGTGCCCAGAGACAGAACCACGCCCACAGCCCCGAGCATCGCGGCAAGGGGCTGGCCATTCTGAGAGGCACCCAGGACCCGCTCGACCGGACGCTGGGGGCAGGCAAGGCGGTCTGTGGGCATAGGAGCCCCCGGAGAGTGACAGCCACTGTCGTGGCTGCGGGGGGCACCGCGGGGCTGGGGGGCGTCTTGCAGGGGCAGCCCACATTAGGAATGACAACACAGGAGGGATAGATGGATGTGTGAGGATAAATGGACAGATGGATGGATGGACAGATGAGTGGATGGATGCATGGATGCATGGATGCATGGATGCATGGGTGCATGGGTGCATGGGTGGGTGGGTGGATGGATGGATGGATGGACAGATGGATGAATGGATAGTAAGTGGGTGGACAGATGGATAGATGGATGGATGGATGGATGGATGGATGGATAGATGGATGGATGGGAGGGTGGATGAATGGGTGGATGAGTGGGTGGATGATTGGGTAGATGAAC
>PVKZ01005885.1:0-44437 GCA_004027375.1 Macroglossus sobrinus | reverse complement strand
GAAGCAGCATTGTGTCTGTGACTTAAAGAAGCAATCAGAGATCATTAAAGAAGTGCCATCAGGGAGAAGGCATGCATTATGTCTTTTGTTCTTCCTCTTATCTTTTCCTTGGCCTAGTCCCCTAGGAATAAATTGATCTTGATAACATCTCCCTCCTTTTATGGTTCCAGAAATAATTGGAGAATCTGTATATCCTACTAACCCTGAGACCCAGGACAACAACTGCTGATTCTCAAACCTGTTTTGTTCTCTGAGAATAAGAATCCTCATATACTTTCCCCCAATATACATTAGACAAAACCCCTAACACAGCTCCTGCTTACCTGTGTGGCAGAGATCTGCAATGGTTTCTCAGCTCAGAAAAGACTAGCCTTTTATAAGAGGATCTGAGGGTGGACCTCTGAAATAAATAACAAAAATGTGGAACTAGGACAGATGTCATGACAAGAACTTTGGACTGGTTCAAAGAGATTCCTGCCATGGGGAGGCGTCTCTTCCCAGCAAAGGCTGGGAGTTGCCATGGCTGCTGTTTCTTTCCTCTTAGGAGGCATGCACTTTCTCCAGGAACAGGTGGAGCTTGCTCTTTCCCATATCTCTTCCTTGTTTAGGGCCTGTGACACACTGTAGTATTAAATTTGTAAGTGGAACATATAATGGAGTAGTTCTTCTGGTTGATATCTCAGGAACTCACTTCTGTAAGCATACATATGTACTTCTTTCCATTGGTTAGTAAAATTAAATAACTGGTGGATTATAAGTAGAGGTGAGTATGAGAATTATAAGAATCACAGACAGGCATGAGCATAAAAGAAACTAGAGCTAAGAGTGACAGTGATGGTTCAGGGTTGCCTTTTAAACATAGTAGCTAGTTTTAATGAAGATCCTCATTTATTGAGAATCATATGACAAGTTAATAGATAAGCCAAGATCTCAGGAAAATCAGATTAATAAACTTGCCTTGCCAGTATTCTGAGAGATGGAGCTTCCCTGATGTATAATGATAATGTGATAGAATAAGAGGCAATGAAAGAATTTAAATCCTTAGGATGACGACAGTTAAATAAAGGAGGCAGAGCCAAAGGAAAAATGACTAAGAGTTAAAGAGGGGTCAGAACAGAAACTGGATGAAATTGGAGATGTGACCCTATTTTGTATGTAAGTTAGACCTTTGCTGCATCAAGATGCTCACTGCCCTAGGCTGCTAACAACTTCCTTGCAGGACAGTCATTGGGCTGTGAATGAAAAATTATTTTTATTACATTCTTATTGGGAGAGTTGCCAGCTTCATATGGGAATACCTGGTAAAGTTCCTTAGATTTATTTCTGAGTTGGCAATTTTGGCAACTATGAGAAGCACATTATGTGGTTCAGGTTTAGTTTGGCCAGTCTGAGAAAAAGTTAGACAGTTTTTCTAAAAACTCTGACTCCCATATTAGTATTATAGGCTAGCATGTGTGGAGGTGTATACTGTAGAAATTTGTAATGGGATCAGGCAATTAAACTCTTAACTGATTCATGCCTTCAGAATACAAAGTGAATAGAACCCACAAATTTTCTAATAAACAGTATAGCCAGCAGTTTCTTTTGTTAAAAAGAAAAAAATAATAATCACTACACAAAACATATACAAAAATATATAAATGAAAAACATAACTATAGTGAGAGATCAGTGAAAATTAAAGTTTAAAAAATCATATATCATGCAAATATAATAGTTAAGGTGATTTGAGAAGTAACCATGATACTTTAAAATAATTATTTGAGAAGTGAATAATAGTAATCACAAATCCAGAATGGAGTATATTCTTGAATTTTTGGAAAACTTAGTGTCATGGAAGAAAGAAATCATTTGAGATTAAAAGAACCTAAAGGGATATAGCAACCTAATTTAGTGAGTAAATTTTAATTGAGTCTTTATTAATAAAGCAAGTCTTTTGAGAGACAATTGGGAAATATGAAAATGGACTGATATTTTATAATGCAACACTTTTAAATTTCTTTCTTGTGATGATAAATGAAGAATTTCCTTATACTTTTAATATTTATGGTGAAATATTTATGTGTCATGATTTCTGTAACTTGCTTTCAAATTATTCAAGAAAAAGTGTGTGTGTGTGTGTGTGTGTGTGTGTGTGTGTGTAGTGAGAAAAATGGAGCAAGAAGAGAGATACAAAGCATAAATTATAAAATGATAACAATTACTGAATCTAAGTGGAAGGTACAAGGGTGTTACTCATACTATTCTTTCCACTTTATTGTATGTTTAAAAATTTCCAAATAGAAAGTTATAGTTTAACTTACATATCCCCTATCGGTAATAGCCTATATTTCCCCATCATTACCGTAAAGTAGAAATAGCATACTAGAACAATATTTACATATAATCATATATGCATATACAAATTAAAAAGAAATTTTAAGAAGTCAAATAAAATGGTAAAGTATTATAAATAAATAATAAATATCTGAAATGTTTCATGGTTGAACTACCTGACTTTTAGATTTGTAAACAAATAAACAAATATGAGCAAGGGAAAAAAATGGAGTGATCAATACTCTATGTCCGACCATAAAAAAAATCTTGTCTTCAGAGTTAAAAATTTTGATCATCAGATTTCACCTTTCAAAGCAGAGCGTAAACAGTTTGGAGTGTGGGAAAACCTCTGAGTTCTTCATTTATCTGTAAGAGGAAGAATTAAAGGTGGTTCTCTATAATTCCATCCTTTTCAAGCTATACTTGGTTTACTATCCTCCCAAATTTCTCCATTACCAGTTAGAAGACAGTTAAGCTCAGATCCCATCAGAAGTTATTAAAACTCGGTTTTGTTTTTTTTATCAATTGAAATAATGTGATATTTATAATAAACCTTAAGGTTATAATTACCCTAATCACAATATAAGACATTTGTTCTACATGACAACTCACAAATTCACTAAAATTTAGTTGTTTGAGTTTTTTTGTGATTGTTCTTTCTAGCAGTTCTTATTAACCAAGCACTGAGAAATTTGTTCAAACACGATATTTAAAAGCTGGTTTTAGATTATAGTCCAATTCTTGGTGGTATAAGAGGAACCCTTAATCATGGAGTAACCAAGACTGAGCTTTAAGAAGCTTTCTTTACCAAGAGATAAGGTGTCCAACCTGCACTTTTTATCCATATTATCCTTCAAGTGAAATATATTAATAAATGCAGATAAGCTTCAGTATGGTTATTCTTAGAATTGATACAAGGAAAACACGATCGCTTTGCAGGAATTCAGTATACTACTTCTGAGGATGGCAAAACATGAGAAGTTCCCAGAGATAGATCATCAAAGTCAATATCAAAAATAGCCTTAAAATGTATTTTATTGGAGATTTATCACTAAAGTACAGCCCTTTGGGAAATATTAACCAAACATCCAAGATGCTACTGTAGTCCTTTTGTCTTATCCTAAAGCCTATCAGAAGAAATGGTATAGGGATAATAAAATGAGGCTCCATGTACTTTGTGAAACAAGGCAGACTGGTCAAACCTCAAAGTCCCTGAGGCCAATAAGGAAAGTTATCAAAGCATTGGAAGCTAATTCCACAGAGACTAAAATTTGCTTAGCTATATGTAAGTAAGAAACAGTAACTATCATATGACCTGTAAAGTTATTAAGGGCAATAAAGTTTTTTATCAAGAAACTGTCAATTTTTATTGGGTTTCGATGTCTCCATTGGTCTTAGACTATTTCCCTGTTGCATATCATATTAATTCTATTATGTATTCAATAAAGGCTGTCATTTATTTTCTTTTAGGATAAGCTAGTTATAATTCAGTGATTGATAAGTAGTCATAATCCAACTGATTACCATCAATTATATGTATTTGTTGGTGGTAAATCTGCAGATCTCAACTGCATTTCCACCATTCACCTTTTTTTTAACAACAAATAAAAGTAAAAATAAATAACTTACAGAGCCATGTTGCTTTTCTGTTTATTATGGATTATTTTTATGATACAAAAAACATTTAACAAACATCTAAAATGAACAGTGATCATATCTTGCCATCTTTCATTATATCTTCATGTTTTAAGAAATAAGGAAGCAAAAAGAAATAATGAAATAAAAACAGTAGTCTATTTGTATCATTCCTGAGTCCCACTTCTGTTATTACTTCTCCACTATAAATTTTCTAATCATTGTTCTAATTTAGGTTTTTAATTATTTATTGCATATAGAGATATCAATCAACCATATGTAGTATCATTGTCTTTCTTAATTTATATACATGTATCACATTTTGTGTAACATTCTGAAATTTTTTTGTTCATTTGCCTTTAAGTTTAAAAATCTATATACTTTGAGATTGTTTTTATTCATTGATTTTATTCATATAAGTATTTCAAAACTGTGTTTTCATTCCACTACTGGTGAAAATTTACCATATTTTGTAGTTTTTAAGATGTAAAATCTTAATACAGTGTTAATAATGATAAACACGGTCCTCATCTTCTCTATGAAGGACATAGGTTAGCAAACTTCTATAAAGGGTCAGGTGGTAAATTGTTTGGACTCTGTAGATAATACTGTCTTTCTCATAACTATTCAACTCTGTCATTGTATCACGAAAACAGCCAAAGACAATATGTAAATACATAGACATGTCTATGATCTAGTCAAACATTAATTATAGACACTGAAATTTCAATTCTATTTTGTTTTTACGTGTCTCAAAATATTATTTTTTGATTTTTTTCTAACTGTTTAAAAATTAAAAAGAAATTCTTATCTCACGGGCCATATGAAAACAGGCAATGGGCCAGATTTGGCCTACCAAGTATAATTTGCTGACACCTGGTATACAGAAAATGAGAAAGAAATTGATTAAATAATAATACAATTGATTATTTAGTTATAATATGATAAGAGCTCTGAAGGATAAGCATAAGGATTTTGAGCGCATAAATCAAAAGTGGCCTGACCTGATCTTAGTTAAATAACAAGCTGATCCAATTCTGAAAGGCACTAATTTTGGTAATTTTTGTTCCATTTGGAATGGAAATATGAGTGTTTAGTGCATAAACTCAGACTAACCAAAGAGCTCAGAAAAGTACATGTATCTCAAATGTACTTTCTTCTAAACAGTTAGAGCAGGGTAAGAAAAATCTAAGCAGCATTTGTGGAAAGAAGCAGTAAAAGGACAAAGAAGATCTATTTTACAAACTCTTTCCAAAGTAACATCTTATTGCCTGTTTAAACAAAATCCAAATTCCAACTGAAGATTGTATTCAGGGAACTAGAAAAGGCAGATCTAAGTTCTACATCTAAAGTCGATGTCTGGACCAGAAGTCAACAGTCAGCATTTATGGCAAAGATGAAGTCTAGGTCTAGGTTCAAGGGCTGGTCCAAAATTCTTACCTAAAGATAAAAGTCATGGCCAAGGTTGTGGTCCAAGGTATATGTCCACTATCCAGGATCTTGTCCAGATACAAGGTGCAGGACTAATATCAGGTTTAAGATCTTAGTCAAATCTATTTCTGAGTTCCAAATTCAATGTCCAGAACAAAATAAAGGCTCAAGATTGAGGTAAAGCTCAAAGGTCCAGATTTACATCTATGTCTAAGATTAAAATCCAGGTCCAAAGTCATGTCCAGGTCCAGATCTAGGCCAATGTTAAGGAATAAAGCTCATATCCACTACCATGGAGCATGATTTAGATCATATTTAAATTTCTAGACAAATCCAGATCCAAGTTTTAAGTTTATGTCCCATTCTAATACTCAAGCCCAGATGATAGGTTTAGATTAAGGTCTATGATCAAAGTCTGAGATCCTGGTCTTGGTCTGAGGCTCAAATTTGAAGTTATCGTTCCAAGTACAGCTAACAAGTCCAAGGTTCAATTCCAATGTCTATATTCAGTATAAGTTCATGGTCTATGTCCAAAGTTAAGATCCAATGTACATGTCCTAAGTCAGTTTCATGTTCATGACTGAGGTCCTGGTCTAAGATTCAGTTCTAGGTCTATGTCTAATACCATTCTCAAATTTTGGGTCATTCTAGGTTTTGAGACTTTCCTCCCTCTTTTCCTCCATGACATCTCCTCCTTTACAATATCTGCCAATTCCCCTAAATTCTATCCCCCCATTTCCTCCTTTTGCCCAAATATAACATATGCTGATTCCCTAGGATTTTTTTCCTCTTCCTCTTCAATTAATTCTCTTATTCCTTCTCTGACACCTGCTAATTCTTCCCCAACATTTCCCCACATTCTTCCTCTTCTCCTGTCTTATGACACATGCTGATTCTCCTATGATATTATAAGCTCTATAAGAGCAAGAAAACTCAAAAGTATACATTCCTCTCAATTTCACTTTCCCTACATGAATGCTTTTTGTCTCTCTATGCTGGCTGTTTAGAACATGACAAAACTGGACCTGGAACAGAGGATCTCATACAAGTGAAGTCCCTGCATCTGGACAAAGACTCATCCTTCAAGTAAAAAGAACACAGTGACAGATGCACACATCCCCATGTGAACAAATAACATCTAGGTTCAGGTTTTTAACACTTGATATAGCTTAATGTTGGTTCTATATATAACTAATGAACATGCTTCTATTACTATCCTCAACTCTCTGGCTTGTAAGATTTATGAATATGCAAATTATAAAACCTTAATATGCTAACACATATAGTTCATGGAGTCACTGGGATGTAGACAGTCCTTACATGTTGTTACTGATAAGGTGATAAGGTAAAAATTATAACTTGGATTTGTAATTAATACATATAAACAATATACAGGCATTTGTTTATATAACTAAAAATCCATAAACTATAAAAGGACAAATTAATAATATATTTTACATAAAAATATAATACTTCTGTGATGTAAAATATATAGCAACAAGCAGAGTCAAAGGATAAATCTGAAAACAACCATTTTTAACTTATACCAAAAATATACCAAATATATAATGATTTTCTATAAATCAATTTTAAAAGATCTCAATAGAAAAAAATTGAAGAGAATATGAACAAATAGTTCACAGTAAATAGTTTTCTTTTAAATATACAAAAATATAATTGATCTATTTTAAATATGTTCACAAAAAATAAAATAATTTTCCCTAAAAAAGAATTATTATAATATGAAGTGAGAGAAGATAAATTAGTGTATACCTCACCTTCCATAGGGCAATTCAACGATATCTATCAAAATTGAAAATGCATATACCATTTGAAACTAGAAGTTTTCTCTTTGATATTTATTATATAAATACAATTATACACATGCAAAATAAAGTATGTTTGAGGTTGTTCATTTTAAGACTACTAATAACTAAAGAAGAGTATAAATAGCATAAATATGTATCAAAAGAGCAGAATAAATATACTATGGTAGTTCCATTCAATAAAATACAAATCCATAGTCCCTAAAGCAGATATGTTTTAGAATTCAGAATTTTTGGATTAAGAAGTAATATGACAACTGTATATTACATGATATTCCTAGAAGGAACTAGGGCAGCACCTCTTTATCAACCACATTAACATTCTGCAGCAATATGTTTAAAAATCCACTTTAAGTAAGATTTATAAAGATAATAATATCTAAGAATCTTCACTTCATGTCAGGTCAAATCAGTTCAGTTAGGGAGAGATTACATCACTGGGTGAGGCAGAATAATGGTCTTTCAAAGATGTCTGTGCTCGAATCCCTAGAACCTGTCGGTTCCAGAGTTACATGACATTACATTAGGTTACAAACACTGGGTTATATAACAAAAGAAATGTTACAGATGTAATTAATGTTATGGACGTTGAGATGGGGAGATTACAATGTATTTTCTGTGTGAACCCAATATACACGAGCCATTAAAAATAGAGAAAAAGGCAGAAGGGAAGAGGAAGATAGATATGGCAGAAGGGAAAGGCACAGAGAAAGGCTCTAAGCATTATGGGTTGAGGGTGGTAAAAAAAGAATATAGGTGTCTGTAGGGGCTAAGAGAGGCTGGTAGCCAACAAGGAAGTAGAGACCTCAGTCCATGAGTGTGAGGAAATGAATTCTGCTACCAACCTGAATGAGTTTGAAAGTAGATTCTCCTCTAGAGTCTTTAGAAAGGAAGACACTTTGATTTTGGCCTTCTGAAACCTGGAGCTGAGAACCAGAGTTCCATGCTATACCTACACTTCCAAACTACAAAGCTGTGAGAAAATAAATGTATGCTACTTTCAGAGTTTAAATTTGTGATAATCTTTCTTTTCCTTTTTATTAAAGTATAATATATATGCAAGAAAGTTCACAAATGGTAAATACAGGCTTTAATGAACTTTCAAAAGATGAGAGCATCCAGAGTCTGGATCGGAAAATAGTACACTATCAACATCACAGAACACCGACCTGTGCTTTCTTTCACAGAGACCTGATTTTAAATACTTAAATGAGTTTGGCCTCTTTCCATACTTGACCAAAATGGAATCATAAAATATATGCTGTCTTAAGTCTGGCTTCTCTCAATCAATTCTGTATTCGTGAGATACATTCAAATTATTTTATGTGATTATAGATTGTTCATTTTAACTGCTGTGTGGTATTTCATTATATGAATCTACTACAATTCATTTATATTTTCTTCCTCTGATGAACATTTGGGTAATTTTGGTATTGGATTTATAAATAGTTCAGCTAAGAACATTCTAGTACATATCATGTAGTACATACATGTACACTCTATTCTTGGATATATATCTATAAGTGAAATATTGATCAATTGAAAGTTTTGTTTATTTTGTTTTTCTTACATACAGATAAGGAATTGAGAATCCATACTATGGAGCTATAAGAATATAGAAGTTCTTCATGTACTCATGAGAAAAAAATTCTAAGATATAAGAGAACAAGATACAAAATAGAGTACATTGTATTTTGTATAAAAGAAGGATAAGAAAAATATATTAATATTTGTTTTTATATGCATGAAAAACTCTTGGAGGATAAAGAAGACATTAATAAAGGTGGCTATCTTCAAATATGGATGCTGGTAGGCATCAAGAAAGATGGAGACAAAAGTAGGAGAAAATTTTTTCATGAACACATACAACACACACACATATAATTTCTGCAACTGTGGGGATGTCCTACCTTCTTGAAAGTAAAAATAAAAAAATTTATTAAGAAGTTAAACCTTTGCAGAGGTGAAATTTTCTTTTTTCAGGCATGGATACATGTGACCATAGAGATTTTCCAGTTTTCTAGTCATTTTCCTACACAGTAGCCCCATCTTTCATCAATGCAGTCCTTCCTCCAGGGCATTTCAAAAACAAAAAGCCAATTATACTGGACAAGTCTCCCCATCTATTTCTTGTAAGTCATACTTGCAATTTATGACCCTTCTAAGTGATCATCACTCCAAGAATGTATTGATTTGATTTTTTTTTAACCACATAATGACATCTGTGATTGCTGGCTCCAAATGGAGCTGATATTTAAACAGCAAAATCATTTTCGCCTTTACATCTGTAAGTTATCAGCAGTTCCCATTATTTCGCCTCTCTTTCTGCAACTCCCAGCCCTGAGAGAATCTATGAATTATGGTCTTTGTATCAAAGGAACAGATCAGAATTTCCTTAATGCAGGGATGCTGTTGAACATTATTGCTGGCAAAATCCTAAAGATGTTCCCCCACTCTTTGTGACCCTGGTTATTCAATCAAGTGCTAATTTAGGTACTGCTGTTATAGAATTTTGCAGATGTAATTAAGGCTACTAAGTAGCTGATCTTAAAATAGGGAAATAATCTTGAACTATCTGAGTGGGTGCAATCTAATCACATGAGCCATTAAAAAAAGAGGAGGACAGAAAATTCAGAGAGATATGACAGAAGACAGAAGAGATGAGGCAGAAGGAGAGGCTTTGAAAATGCACTGGAAGGAGGCATGAGCTAAGGAATATGATTATTTTCTAGAAGCGGAGAACAACCCCCCACCGACATCCAGCTAGGATACAGGGACCTCAGTCTTGCAACCACAAGATGCTGAGTACTGCCAACAATCTGAATGAGCTGAGAAGCAGATTCGTCCCAAGACTCGAGAAAGGAATATGGCCCTAGTGTTATATATTGGTTTTAGCCTTGTAAAGCCTGGTACAGAGTAACAGCTGAGTCCAGACTTCTTACCTACAGAATTGTGAGATAATAAAAGTATATGGTTTGAATTTGCTAAATTTCCAGTTATTTGTTATGGAAGCTATAGAAAATGAACATAAAAAATTATTAGTTTTTATGTAAGTAAAATTTTCCTACAAAATTTGACATGGTACAGGTCTCACACAAACCTTAGTATCCACTGTGCCAATGTAGTCATTAACATTCTTACTTTTATCTGCCTCATTCTATCACCCTCTTTATGAATAACTAAATGTGTTTCAAAGTTTACTGGCAAGAACTGGGTCTTATTCATCTCACAAATTTTTATAACACCTAGTACAGAACATGATACATATAAAGTCTTCAGTGACTAATTGTTGATCATTTATTTTTTCCCATGAATACTGTCTCAACACTGTTTATTTTCTGAGGTGTTCTTTCTTACCTTTATACTAACTGATGACAAAAAAGTCAGATGTGGTCACTGAACTGTAGCTCCCAAGAAATGGGACTAGGCAGTACTAATGCAACTAAACCTTTATTTGAACTCCTGACTCCACAGGTCCATATTTGTGAAACAGGTTATGATGTTAAGCTTCAATCTGTGACTGTAGCTAGAGGTTGAAAAGAACAGAAAATTAGGGGTTGGTTATGTCTAGGAGTCAGTATGAAAAGAGGAGTCAAAGGTTGGTCTATAGATCTAGAAACATGCTACAGATCAACTTGTGGCTAGCACTAACAACACCGTCTGCTTGTGTTTAGGGAAGATTCTAAATTAACTTTAGAAATGCACCAAAATCTTTAGATTATCTCCAAGAATTCTCCAGCATTTACTCTGTGTAAAAATGGCAAATCCTTTCTAACTAACCAGCTATGCAATTTCAGAAAAACTATTCCTATATCCTTACCCCAGAATCAGGTAGAAGACTTTGTGAGACCTGTGGCAGCCATTATTAATATCAGTGCTATTGTTTTGGGAAATGGTCTAGATGCAGTGGCAGCCTTCAAGTCCACTGCTCAGAGATCATGGAACACAAGGATTCATGAATGAAATTAAGATGCAGTTTATTAAATCAATTCAAAACATAAGTTAAAAAGGCCGGAAGAAATAAGGTAAATTAACACTTAGGAAAGGGTGCAAGCAGAGTGGAAGGAGCACACTATTCAATTTGGGGCTACACAATTGTAGTAGTTATCTACTTCTGTGTAACAAATTGTCCTCAAAGTTAGCAGCTTAAAGCAACAAATATTTCTTATATCAGTTTTGAGAGTCAGAAATACAGGAGAATTCTGGAACAGAATAAAATCATTGGGAAAATGCTGAGGAAACATGAATAAAATATAAACTTTAATTAATTAAAGAAAAGTGAATGTCTTTATTTAGTTAAGTATACATATATTTTTTATTTTATTTTATTATTAGCTTCAAGTATACAATACATTGTTTAGACATTTATTTAGTTTATGAAATGATACCCCTGATTACTCTTTCTCTCCTCTGGCTCTACACATAACCATTACATTAATGCTAACTGCATTCCTCATGACGTGCTCCCTATCCTCGTGACTTTCTATCAACTACTAATATGTACTTTCTTAAACCTTCACCCCTTTCTTCCAGTCCCTAAGCCCCCTCCTTTCTGGCCATCACCGGATTGTCTTCTATATTTATGAGTCTGTTTCGATTAGTTTGTTCCTTTCGTTCTTTCAGAGTCTGCATATAAGTGAAATCATATGGTATTTATCTTTCTCTATCTGACTTATTCCATTCCATTCAGCATAATAACTTCTAGGTCCATTTATGTTGTCGCAAGTGGTATGATTTCATTTTTTTTATGGCTGAATAATATTTCATTGTATATATGGACCATAACTTTTTATTCAATCATCTGTTAATGGACATTTAGGTTGCTTCTATATCTTGGCTATTGTAAATTGTGCTGCTGTGAATATAGGAGTGCATAGATCTTTATGAATTACTGTTTTGGTTTTCTTTGGATAAATACCCAGAAGTGCAATCACTGGGTCAAAATGTATATCCATTTTTAATTTTTTGAGGAACCTCCAGACTGTTTTCCATAGAGGCTATACCAATTTGCAATCCCATCAACAGTGTATGAGACTTCCCTTTTCTCCACATCTTCACCAACACTTGTTGTTCTTTATTAATGATAGCCATTCTTACAGGTGTGAGATGATATCTCATAGTGGTAGCAATATTTATAACAGGTCAAATAGACTTTAAAACAAAGCTATAACAAAAGAAAAAAAAAGAACCTAGTTTCCCATTTCCAGGTATTTATTTAAAGAAACCCAAAACACCACCTCAAAGGGACATGTGAATTCATATGTTCATTGCAACATTATTTACAATAGTCAAGTTATGGAGGCTACCTGGGTGTCCATCCATGAATGAATGGATAAAGGAGAGGTGGTATATATATACAATAGAATATTACTCAGCCATAAATAAAAGAATGAAACCTTGCCATATGCAACAACATGGATAGACCTAGAGTTATTGTGCTGAGTAGAGTAAGTCAGACAGAGAAAGACAAATGCCATACGATATTACTTTCACGTGGAATCTAAAGGACAAAATAAACAAACAAACAAAACTGAAACAAACTCATAAATATGGAGAACATTTTGATGGTTACCAGATGAGAGAGAGGTTAAAGGGGTGAGTGAAAAAGGTGAAAGAATTAAGAAGGACAAATTGGTAGTTACAAAACAGTTATGGGACGTAAAGTATGGCATAAGAAATATAGTTCATAATACAGTAATAACTTTGTATAGTATCAGATAGGTATTAGATTTATCAAGGTGATCACTTTGTAAGTCATATAAACATCTAATCAATATGTTATACACCTGAAATTAATATAATAACTTCTGACAACTACAATTGAAACATAAATTATTAAAAATTAAGAAAAGCTATAATTCTGTAGATTACCCAGACTTTTCTCCTTAAGTTAGAAATGACAGTCTCTTGAGCATTTCTACATTCTCTTCAGAAACAGAACTTGTACTAAAGATGATTTTGTTATTCTCCTTTAAAAAAAAAAAGATGAATTTTATTAGACTAGTTTAGACTTTTCTTTATTTGGATGGGTTGCTTTTGAAAAGAGGAGTTAAATAAGTAAGAACTCTTTCTTGCCAAGATAGTTAGTATATTGAGAAAGGCACATATTAATATAATATTTGTGCTCTAAAAAACACAAAGGACAAAACACAAAAATATGCTAATAAAAATAATCACAAAAATATCACTACCAAATATAATCCTTAATTGCTAGAAAGGAGGGCTCAAAGAAATCTTTACTTGACTTTTCAAACCTGCTCACTTTGCATGGCTCTAACTCCCTCTATGCTGAAGTTACATTAATTCTTATTTGAGAACACTGCACCTAGTCCTGGAAACAAAGTGATCTCACTTCAATGAAATATTAGAGACTTCCTCCCATTATAAATAAAGTTATATTTTTATTTTTTTTATTTTTTAGGTGAGGCAACCCTTGGCTGATCTCAGATTGCAAAGACCTTATCGATTTACAATTTCTTAATTTTTTATTTTTTATGCCTACAGTACCTGGTCTTTGTAGGTGGCCTCCCATCCAAGTACTAACCAGGCCCAACCTGCTTAGCTTTTGAGATCAGACGGGATTGGGCTAGCATGGCTGTAGACTCTAAATAAAGTTTTAAAATATTATTTCCTCAACCTCCTGGTGCCACCATTATAAAAAGCAATTGATAATATAATGCATCATTTAATTAATAATTTTTCTATAAAAGGGCACATATTAATTAAAAGATTCTTTTTGATTTCATAAATATATGACAAAATGTATCTGCTAGAATTCCAGAAATATACAAGTCTTCTGTTCTCCTTGGCCCAAGCAGCCTGAAGTTTCTTAAAACCCTAGGGGCCAGCAATCAAACCAGGTTGTGTTCACCCAAGCTTTGCAGCTCTGTTTAGAAAGGGGAATGGGGAGCAGGTTTTCTGAGTCTTGTCCTTTCCCTTGTGAGTTGAGGCTTTTCAGGGGTTTCTTGTTTCCCCATGTCTATGGTTAACCAGTATATGAAGCTTTCTACAGATGCTGGTGGTCTTGGACCATTGTTATCACCTCTTTTCTGTCCACTCATTTTCAGCAAGGTCTTGAGTGTTAAATCTTCCTCACCTTATCTCAAAGTAAATCTACTGACTAACTTAATTCTGCATCCTTGGCCATCGTTTTCTCTTCTTTGAAATTATAAAACTGTCCATTCCTCTGACTCAGACTCAGGAAGAGTAACCCCTGGAGAGTGAGTGGTAATGGTTAGAACTGCCTCATATTGTCTATAATACCCTCTTTTGGCCATGCAAGCCACTCCATGGAGAAATGGTCTCCATTATTGTAGAGATTATCATATCCTACTGCTCCCTTGTCCCTTGTTTAGGATGGCATACTTTGATAGTTTATATCAACCGCAGGGAGCCAGTTATGACAATCGTGTTAAAACCAAGAATTGCTAGTAATACTGTGGTCCTCTGTGTAGTATCTAATTCAATAGCTACATTACAGGTAAACACAGTGGGATTTAATTTCAAGGGGGAAGAGAGAAAACCGATACAAAGATCTGTGAGAAAGAGATCATCTGTTTTGTTTGGAACACACACAGCCTGTAGGTGCCACAGCTGCATTTCCATTATGAGCAATTTCTTCAGGGTAAGATAAATTCCTCTGAACAGCTGTCATATTATACCTTTTAACATCCCATCTTCTTGTGATGAAGGAAGCCACAGTCAGTCAAGTTAGGAAGAAGTGACGACTGATATTCCGATTTAAATCAATGAATGTCTTCTTTCCACCTCTGCAAATCTTGAGTATTAATTATGTAACAGCAGTTCTGAAATTCTTGTACTGTATACTTTGTCCTAGCCCATCTTAAATCTTTACTTTGCTGCACTAAGAAATGAAAAACAAAGAAGTTGGTAAAATAATATAAAGCTAAACTTGTTCAATTAAAAATTTTTCCTGTGATTATTTTTTATATATGTTTGGGGGTATTAGAATACCCTTTACATAAATAATGATGAGTATAGTAAATTTTGTATTACTTTATTTTGTTTTTAATAAAATACAGAATCAACAATCCTATGACAGTTTCCCATATCTAGTCTATGAAATTCAAAATTTTGATAAGTACTTCTAGAATTCATGGATACTCCAAATGTGAGATAATGTCAGTTATGACATAGTATCTGACACAGAAGATAATTTAATAAATGTTTGTTATTGTCATCATTATTTCTATAGAGAAAACTGATCATATGAAGATATTGAATTGTGCTCTTCTGAGGGTCTTTTCTCTGATTTGTGAACTGCAGAATGCAGGGTAAAGTTAGCAATGATGTTAGTGAAGAAAAAGGGAAGATGTGTGCTGTTTGTGAAAGTATGTTCATAAATCAATAAACCACTGTCATTTATATATTTTGTATAGGACAGCACATAAATAGCTGCATCTGCCTGACAAATCAAGAAAACTAGAAGTGCCTGCTGGTTATAAAGCCAACTTCTGGGCAAAGCTCTTAAAGGTGGATTCTTACTTAAGATTTCATACTTTATACCATGATAACTCACCACTCTGGCAACAGCTGATTAGGCTAGGGTGAGGTGCCTAAAGTTTCAGTCATGGTGGGATGTCCTGGAATCAAGTCTCTGCCTAAAACTAACACGTAAATTTAATAGTATTCCACCAAGGCAAAGACATTTTCTCTTTATAAATGTTAACACAAAACCCATTAAGAAGTATCACATGTAAACGTATAGATATAAATCATTCATCCATTCATTTATTCTATAAACAATCATTATAGGAGTCATTTCAAAGGAAGGAAGAAGTGACAAGAATAGAGAAAAAGAAATGCCTACTTTATAAGAGAAGAGACTCTACTTTCCATTAAAACAGCAGCAGTTCTGTTGCTCAAATGTCTTCACTTTTATGTGATAGTTTCTGGGTTCTCTTTTATTATATGTACAAATCTAGCTCAAACTAGCTTAAGCAAAAAAAAAAAGAGCTTGCGTAACAGAACTGATGATAAATATGTTGGAAATTATTAGGAAGAACTTAGATGCAGGGCCTCTGCCATCAAACTGTTTCGTCTTCTGTCTTTTCATCTCCATTTCAGTTCTCTTTCAGAATGTTTCATTCGTGTGTGTGTGTGTGTGTGTGTGTGTGTGTGTGTGTGTGTGTATGTATGTATATGTATATATACATGTGTGTGTGTGTTTGCATTTGTCTATATGTACAGAATGGTTTTATATGAGCTTATATATATATGAGCAGAATGGTTTTTTCTACTTCTCTCATCACCCTAGCCTAAAATACAGTGTCTCCCAGTGTCCATGTTACAGTCCAGCTGCCAGAGACTTTGACCTCTAAGTGTCTATTCCCCATTCTAAGTTCCCAAGAAAGGATTTTCATCATCTCAGCTTGGATCTGATGCACATAAAAACTGTTTCCAATTTCATTATGTGGTTAGATAAAGAAAGGTACTTCATAGGAAAAACGTCTAAAGTAAAAAATTCAATTATCTGCCAGTTTTCCTGTGTTTCCACCTATGTTTATGAACACAGCCTTCTATTTATTGCAACCCAAAAATGTAAGATGGATGTAAGGTATTGTTCTGGGGAAAAAATTTAGAGGTACTAAAAAATATGGTGGGATGGACATATTCATATATGATATTATGGTCCAGAGAACCCAGAAATGTCTGCATCCATGTCTAAATTGAACCTGTCCAGAAGTTTCCTCATAGAAAGATCAAAAACAAAGGAAACTTTAATACATTTTCTTTCTTTTGTTTTACTTTATGTTTTAACTTTTAATTCTTTTTATATATTATTTTATTGTAGTAAGCTGCTCTGAGATGCTTCATCAAGATGCCAATGTGAATACGGGGTCATAATCAGTAAGAGAATAAAGCTGAATATCAATTCATCTCTATTCACAATAGCATGAATAGCACATAGGTAAAATTAAAAGAATGACCTTTAGTATTTAATAACAAATAGGTATGATTAAATATCTCTTCTTTCATATCTAATATTGATAATTTGTTTTTCTTTTCTTTTCTTTTTTTTTTTTAATCAGTCTTACTAGAAGTTTACCTGTCTTATTGATCTTTCAAGAACCAGCTTTTGGTTTTATGATTTTCTCTACTATGCTTTTATTTATTTTTTTATTGATGTCTGATCTTATATTATTTCCATTCTTCTACTCTCTTAGGATATAAATTGCTACTTTTTTCTATTTTCTTCTAAAATGGAAACAAAGAAAAAGATCTCACTGGAAAAGTTAAGCAAACAGAAATTTCCAACATTAAGAGAGAGAAAACAGACCAGGTCTGGATATTCAGCTCTGATGAAATAAAGCAGGGAGAGATTTTAAGAGCTGATGTGGGGAGAACTATAGATCATCTGTGTTTGCTAATTACCTTTACCCAGAGAGAAAGTAAAGTTATTCCTCTCTTCCTGATAAGAGATAATTTTACAACTTGGAGCAAGGTACCCACTGAATTAGGCACCTATCCTTCCATGGAGACTAACAGATTAGGCTGTATCTTTTTTTTTTCTTTTTTTTTAGTGTACTTGGTATGCAACATGGGGGTACAATATAATAATTTGACATTTATATACCTGAAAATACGGTATCACACTAAGTCTAACAATCATCTGTCATGGTATAAACTTATCACAATAGTATTAACCATATTCCCCCTCTTCTTTGATGACTAAATTTCAAAGGGACGGCTCAGAGGTCTTTGAGGAAGAGTCCAGGGCTGTGAAACTGGTAGGAAGCTTTTTAAACCCTTTTCCCATTTAGAAAAAGTGCAGTTTGCTGCCAGTGTTCATTTAACATCACATGTAGCAATGCTATGTTTTCTAGGATTTGACATTTTTAGTGATTGAGAATTACTATATTTTGTAAATGAAAATATTACTACTAAAAACATCTATAAGTAGAATGGTGTCATTTGTTTCCAGAGACCATTGATATACTAGAGTAATGCTAAAATAATAATCAAAGCAAGATATTTCATGGCATACTTTGGGGAAAAAGTTAGGACTGTGATCCATTAGTCATCTCGGGGTAAATGCTGCAGCCCCAAGTGCTACTGGTGAGTATTCTCAGGGCAAATGGGAAATGGGTTAAAGATTTACATCTCAATGAGGCAGAGGAAATTGTGTAATCATAACTTTTCTAAAATAAATGCTCTAAGAAGAAGGAAGTCAGGGGTCTTGAGTCAGGAAGAAGAAGCCTATATAAAATTGAGTCAAGCCCAGTGGAATATTAGACCTCTTAGTCAAAACTTAGATTACCTTATTTTCTATTATATAATTTTACAGCTATAACTTTCCCTCTAACACTTATTTAGCTACAAACCACAAATGTTAATATGTCATTTTTTTCATTCAAAATTTTTCTAATTTTCATATGACCCCTTCTTTGACCGATAAATTATTTAAAAGTACATTGCTTGATTTCCAAACATTTCAGAATTTTCTAGTTATCTTTTTTATATATATAATTAAATTTACTTTGATCAGAAAGCATATTGTGTTTGATTTCAGGCCTCCAAAAGAGCATGTGATCTATTACTGTGAATGTTTCCTGTGCATTTAAAATGAACTAGCATTCTCCAACTGTTGGTTGTGGTGTTCTAAATGTCAGTGAGGTCAAGCTGGTTAAGACATTGTTCAAATCTACGATTTATTTTCTGCTTCTTCTATCAATATCAATCACCCTTTCAATTTAGGAGTTTGCAAATGCCTTGAGGGAAGATTGCATACAGATGTTGAGGCTACTTTTCTATAGTTTCTGACTTTCTGAGATTTTGTACCTCAAATTCCCAGCTGCTTGGGCACCCTGAATTTTAATTTCTGTCCCATCCTAGTCCCATGTGATGATTACTTCCTCCATAGACTTTGTTTCTCTGAGCTGTTAGCTATACTCATAATCATCATATTTAGACATGACGAGTAGCCAATAAATGTTATCTTTCCTTTTTAATAATTGTCACCAGCTTGGACTTTCAATGGCTCAGTTAGTAGACTCAAGTATTTTAAAAAGACTTTCAAACAGCATTGAAATATCTAAGTCTACTTTTTGCCTAGTAGCTCTGACTGAAGGGGAAAAAAACATTCACTGCCTATTGATTGTGGTGAGGTAGGAAAATAACTGCCTGATGGGACACTGTGGGCTTGTTGGTGAGAAAACAGTGACCCATAGATCTGTACCTACAATGAAAATGATAAGTCTCTTGATTTCTCTACTATAGACCCCATTTGTCTTAATAAGTAATTTTTGTTGCAAATAAGAGAAAGGCATTTTAAAAGCTTGGATAGTGTGGGAGTCATTGGTGGATTATTGATCCTAGAAAATTATAATGACCCATTTAGGCCTGTCTCTTCCTGTTACCTTCTCACTCTCCCCTTAGTTCTATGTCTCTCCCTCTTTGCCAGTTCAGCTTTCTCACTCTCTGCAGATTGGCTTTTTCTGCTTTTCTATATACAAGGCCAAATACAGTCACGTTCAAGTGTCTGCCAAAATGACTGCTTGGCAAATTCTGGTCCAATTACAAGAAGTGCAAACATGGTTGTAAATGAGCTGCAAATGCTTTTGCATATTCACAGTTAGGATGAGCCTTCAACTGTTCAGGATAAAGTCTCCAACTACCCTCAAAGAAATGTCTCAATAATGTCAGCTAAACTCCATTTTGAACAAATAATTTACATACCATATGTCTCTATAAGTCCAGTGCAATGCTGTGTATTTTCTCTTAGTTTGACATTTCAAAGGGTAATAAGAACAAGACAGTCAACTATTGTTTGGACATCATAGGGCCCAGCTCCTCAGTTTCAATCTGGTTGCTAATCTTATTTCACAGACCCTAAGCCTGTTAAAAGTCTTACTCTCCTTCTGCTTGCAAAATAATTCTATAATACCAGCCACAAAGCAGGTGCCTCAAACCTGCTGCAAACTGAGTGAGACATGGAGATGCTTACTCTGTGCTGAACATCATACTCCTATGGATTGAACTCAGCATCAATGTGCAACACAAGGTAGCCCTGAAACTTTGTCTTTTCAATACTAGAAAATAACCTTCTCAAACCTAGATATTTCTCACTGAAATTAATAACACCCTTCCATTTGAACACAAACTATATCAGGCCATGATTAACTGGGTACACATCAGCCAATAGGGAGAAAATTCAGCTAATCTTTTACTTATGATTCAAACTCTGAAATGCATAACCAAGTACTGCCTATATTTCCAAATGACACTATTCTTAAAGTTTCATATTTTTAACATTAGACATGTAAAATGTCTTATCAAAAATGTAAAGCAGATATACATAAACAAATGTCTGTGAGGCCAATTTTTTTCTCTACCTGGAGCAAGAGATATTTCAAATTAGCTTGTAGGTCTGAGAATCTTTTTCTATCCTTGAATAAAATTAGGTGATAGAAATCCTTATAGATTTTCCTTAAAATTGTTTTCAATTTTCAAAATAAAAAATAATTTATATGTACAAACAAATAAAGAACGATCATTTAAACACACTTTCTGCCAATAAAATAAATAGAATTTTAACAATACACTTGAATACTCTGTTTGACTCTACCCAGTCACAGTCATTCCCTTCCCCTTTCAAATAGCTAGCAATATTCCTGAATTATATGATAAGCATTATTAATAAGCATACTTTTTTTATACTTTTATTTCATGTATCCCTAAACACCATTTGGTACTACTTATATAATTTTACATTATATATAAACAACATCATATATTCTTCTGCAACTTGATTGATTTTTTTCTTCAACATTATCTTCATGAGATTCATTAATTGGTATGAAATTCCATTTCTTAGTTACACTACAATTTATTCATTCTTCTTTGGGAGGGAATTTTAGTTTATTTTTTTAGTCTAAACAGTTGTTAGAGAGTGCTTTTTACAATTGCTCTTTACCTTCCATTTCAGGGCCCTCACTTCCTCGAGGGCATCTTTAGTAGCTCTTCAGAGAAATAACTGGTCAAATGTAGTCTCAGGAAATAAAGAGATTTCACTCTAAAAGCAATGTGACTATACACTAAACATGAGATACTGCCTATTAGTAGAAATCTTCTACTCGTCTGTGAAAAGGCATTTCACCCATTGATGGACATTATATGCCACATTTTTCTCATTGGCAAAGGGAATAATAATGGTACCTACTTTATATGGTAGTTGTGAAGATTAAACGAGTTAATACATGTAAATGAATAAGAACAACACCTAGTATGTAGTGAATGCTATCTGGCTGTTAGTGTCTTTCATTATCATGGTAACTCGACAGGTAATATTTTGCTATTTTTGCGTGCATTATAGTGACTTTATTGAAATTTTTTTTCTACATCAGATACAGTATCCCTCATGCTGGACTTGGATAGTATATTCAGAGACACAACACAAGAAATTGTTGATGAAAATTCCCATTCTTCACAAGCTTAACTTCAAAAGATGACTTGACATATTTAGTGTTAGTTCAGTTTGTATTTCTAAGTACAGATCCAAGGAGACTGTTGTCAGTGAAAGAGCTGGAATTTGGATATCCAGAAGAGATGAGGGATGGCAAGAAGGTGCCTCTAGGTCAAACTTCTTCATCTTTTAAAAAGGCAAGCCACTGGAAGAGACTTGGGAATGGCATCTTATATCATCTCACTTCAGGAAATCTTAGATAAATATGGCTTTTGCTGGTTTCTGAGAATCTAGACCCTGTAAGCTTATCCCAGGCTATTGGTCTTTTCTCTGGCTGATACACCCAGTCCTCTAAATGGAGTGGGGGTCAGCAGGTATCTTTTAGGACCATTTATTATAACTCTCTAGTTCCTAGACCAAATCTCTAGCCACGGTGATATATATTAGTGGCTTATTCACTGACCTCTAACCTTAGAAGTGAGTAAGTGTCAAGACTCAGCCCAGGTAGAATTCCTTTCCCCATATATGCAAGTTTCATCTTCTTCAGCTGTTACCTTGTTCCCAGGCTGCCTCTACTTCCCACCTCACAGCATCTGAAGAAAACGCACAATTTACTTATAAAATTACAACTATTTTAGAGATCCTTGAGGATCGTGTTTTGCAGTGGAATCTGAAATGTTATTTTTTATTTCATAATTTCTCAGAGAATATTGTTCCCCTTCTGCAACCCAACAAACTCTAACCACATTTTGTGAAATCTCTCTTTGTTCTTTCAGATTTTTCAATAGCCCTGCCTAGAGAATAGGCCTAACATAGCCATTTGGAATTGTCACTGTGGAGAAGGAACTATGAGTTGGCATGTATTAGAATTCGGGTAGCTCTTTCCAAAACCCTCACAATGTGCTTTTGCCTTGAGTGACCACTGTTTTCTTACCAATGATATTTCTATACCCATTGCTATTTTTATCTATTACTGGGGAGATCCAATTCCTAAATCTCCTTCACATCATAATAGCACCAAATCCCTAGTTAATTGCTCCTTCTCCTAATCTTACTTCAGAAATAGTGCCCAATGCAGAAATAAGACCCTTTTCAGAATCCTTCAGCAGGAACCTAAACCTCACAAAAGATGCTTTTCTCCCTCCTCTTGGACAGCAGCATATAGTTATTTTAGGGGCCTTTCCTCACTGTGTCGAGTGTTTAAATCTGATTCTGTCCAACTAGAAACTTGTCTGTGCTGATCTTTGGCTTAGTGGGCTTTAACAGGAACAAAGATTTTATAACTTGTATTCCTCATTCTCCCACCACAGGTAATCCTGACTCTTCTCAATTTTGTCCTGCTAATCCAAAGAGCTTTCACTTTTCCCATCCTTTATGTGCTGCTGGCTTCAGAATAGAAAATGCATACTGTTATACCTAGAGTCAGAAGAACACATATAAGATATTATTATACCAATAGGTCTCTGTAGCAATTTCCCAGCCCAGGGATCTGAAGATATTTATACCTGCCATTAACTTTTTTTGCTACACATGTCTGTTTTAGACATAGAGGAGTAATGTCAGCTGAATAAGGAGCAAGATTTGTTCATCTCTGATTTGTCCTCCAAGATTTGTCCTCAGCAGAGAGAACAAAGACCAGCATATGAAGGTGACTCAATAAATATTGAAGGAAGGAAGTCCTGGGAATTAAAATATAAAAGGTAAATAATAAACTTGGGGTAAAGATGCAGGGGTGGTGTGGAAAGGGAGGAGTGGACTCTGTTTACATACCTAGAGTTTGAAATGTAGTACTTTTAAACCTTGTAAGTGACACATTAGAGTTAGCAGTGCTTAGGTACTCCCAATTGTTTTCATATAGTCATGCCAAATTGAGCAGCTCTGAAATAGACTGAAGCCACACTCTTGTTATTCAGTGACTTTCAGGAGTTATTAATTTTGGACTCTATTAACCCTATGAATTTCATTCTCTTAAAATTATGTATGTAGAAAATTTTTTTTCAATGGAAAACTAGACATATCTAAAGAATAACCTCTATATTATCAGATTCTAGCCCTGTTTATTATCATTGCCTTTCAGCTATTCTGGAATTCTTTATAAATTGAAGGAAATGTATGTGCTCCTGACAAGTAGTAATTTGACTTCCTCTCCACCCCACCCCCATCCTGCTCTTGGTAAAAATGGTTTCATTTGCAATTTATTTTGTCACATTTACAGTTTGTCTCAATATTTCTTTTATAAAGAAATCTGTTCTCTTTTGACTTGTCCCTTGAACCAATTATAATTTCTGTCTGGTTCCCCATATGATATGAGTTAAATAAAAAAATTTAACTGTGTTCAGTCAGTATAACATCTAATTTTACCTTTTTTGAAAATTATCTTTGGATAGTATCTATTTCACAGGACAGTCTGTGAGTGTCTCATACTTAATACTCATTTTTGCTTTGGTCCATGAGTAAAACAGTGAGTAACATTCAGAGATTTTTTTGAGATTTCTCTGACATTTTAAAAATATTTACTTTATGTGCTAACTTATTTCACTTCTCTGAAAAGCTGATGCATTACACTGGAGGGAAGTGGAAATTCTACCATCTCAGTGAAGGCAGCAGTGCAGTTTACTTGTAATGGCTTGGGTTCAAGGATTTGTGTGATTAGCTCTTTCTATTGTTATTTTTGTTGCAGAATTCTTATTTAAGAGTGTATACTTTTTTACCTCATCTCAGTTTCTCTTATGGTTCTGATTTATATTTTTAAAACAAGAGAGTGAAAAGATTCCATTTACCTTGGTGCCATCAGCATTTCCTACATCATTGCTTCATTTCTCTGAAATCTGTTTCTTCATCTACCTGTGAATACCAGCCCCCAGAAAAACTTTTGTGATAATTCTTTCATCCTTAAAACATGCAAAGTGCTAGAAATCACATTATTTTCTCTTCTTATGCTCCTTCACTCAAAGATATGCAGAGCATGGAAATAACCAAAGGCTACCAAATCAGAACCAACATAGACTATTTATTCAGAGCTTGCTATAGTAAGGAAGCCAGCCACCATCATTTACTGAAAAGAACTCGGGGAGTAGGAAAGCCTTACAGTGGAAAAAGGGAAGGCTCAGGCAGGCCAGGATTGGAAGATGTTTGTTGGGGGAAACTGGAGGCAGACTAACACAAAGTGGTGCATCTTATGTGATTGATTTGGAGAGTGCATGTGGCTTTCTCTGGTTGGTCCTAAATTGAAAGTCAGGGCAAAAATAGCAAAGCTAGCAGTCATTGACCAAGTCCTATCTGGAACCATTATTACAAAAAGTTATGGAAAACTGTATTCCAAACTTTTAACTTTGATAAGCTGAGTGTATAAAACCTGAAAAAGTGTATTGTTAAATTTTTTATTATATATTTTTGAATATTTGTTTTAAATAAGGATAAATTGCTTTTATAATAAAAAGAAAGTTGATCACCTAAATAAACAATAACAATGACTCTTATTCTAACTACACTCCATATTAACTTCCCCTAGGAATCTAATTCATAAAATATTTCATAACTTTAATCACACAATATTTTAGATAGTAAAGCCATATTAGTTATTTGAGGCATCTAATGATCTAATGATATATCACTATTCCTCTTGGCCAGTGATTGGTTCAGAGTTGGCCTCAATTTTGCTCAATATGATGTAAGAGTAAGTTTTCTATGTGAGATTTCTAGGAAGGCTTTTGATTTGCTGATTTAAAAAAGAAAATCAGAGACAATGGGCATAGCCCTTTCTCTTCTTCCTTTTTTTTTTAGCTAAATTGTAGATGTAACTATTGAAGTTCAGCAGCCATCTTATGTCTCTAGAGTGAGCAACATAAAAAAATAACATAATAATAGTTATACTGATTGAAACGTTGTAACAAAATACAATAGACCAGGTGGCTTAAACAACAGATGTTTGTTTCCAACAGTTGTGGAAGCTGGAAAGTCCAAGATCAAGGTTCCAGTCAGTTGGTTCCTGGGGAGAGCTATGTTTCTGGCTTGCAGGTAGCCATCTTCTCGCTGAGTTCTCAAATGGAAGAGAGAGCAAGAATACTAATCTTATCATAAAGGCCCTGCCCTCTTGACTTTAACTAAACCTAATTACCTTGCAAAGGTCCCATCTCCAAATACCATCACATTAGAGGTTAAGAATTCAGTATATGATTTTGGGGGGAACATAATTTAGCCCAAAACAATAGCTAATGTTTATGTAGCACTTACTATGTGCCAGGTACTAGTCTAGGTAATTTCATATATTAGATCTTTTAATCACTATGATCACCCTGAGTGTGAGTATTATCTTTATTATTTTACAAATGAAAACATGGTTGTTCAAGGTCACATAGCTAAGAAATAGCAGAGACAGGATTTGAAGCTGTCTGGTGGCAGAATCTGTGTTCCCAGCCACTATGTGACCCTACCCCTTATCAGAGACATAGGCCCCTAACTTCTCTGAGTCACCTCCTTCCCAACTTTTGATTATGTTAAGAAAAATAAACGCATATCAATTTAAGCTGCAGAAAACATTATAACCCGTGCAACTTTTCAAAGTTAGTACAATTTTTCTGTAGTTTTTTATTTTGTTTAGGTTTATATAGATATCATTTATCAGGTTAAGGAAGTCTTCTGCTAGCTTTCAAAAAAAACTGTTCTAAAAATTAATTATTGAAAAAAAACTTAAAATTTAGAATGGATATTCCTTTGCTTCTGCCAGATAACTGGAGCAACCAGTGATATAATCCCCCTAAATCTACTTCAAATATTGAAAGTTTCTGGGCCTCCCAGTGACTGGAAGCTGGGCTGCAATGTGAGTGCTGGCTAACTTTCAGTTAATTATGGGTTTTTAGGTGTAACCTTTGGGGTCCAACCTGATGAGTAAGGATTTTACTCCAGTTTTTGACATTCCAGCCCCAGAAGGCTGTCATCATGCTGCTCTTTTTTCTGAATTATCTGGTGCCTCCAGGGTTAAAGAGATCTCAACACTACACTCACCTCTTTATCTTTCGGCTCAGTTATTCCTCACAACTCTTTTAGTTCTTCAGTACTCTCAAGTACTTTTTTTTTTTAAGTTCTCCCACTTTCTAATTGTCCTTAGAGAAAAAGTTGTCTGAAGTACCATTAGGGGTAACAAAAATTCTTTTTTTCCATTTTTTCTGTAATCTAAATTTCATCTGTCTTGATGTGAACACAACTTCCATACTTCTGAGGTCACCATTTCTTCTAATTTTACAGTAACATCAGTCAAAGTCATATCCCCTGGGCTAGGTGAACTCCCCGCCCTTAATATTTCTGTAAATTTTGGAAGTGGAAAGGCTTTTGGTTTTCTGGTTTTTTCTTTGTGTCCCTGCCATCATACAGCTTACCAACTCTTCCCACGTTGCTCCTGACATGGAATACTACATCTCTATACTTCATCTCTCAATATGCAATGAATGCAAAACTTTGGGTGCAATTTCTTATTAACAAATCGTTGAGGTAATAGAAAGAGATCACTGAAACATTGCAAACACAGACCAACATGGTTTAAAAGTAGACCAGAGTGTCTTTAAAGTTCTTCAGTTCTCTCTTCCACGTAATATTTCTCACTTGTCTTTCTCCTCAGCCATCTTTCCCACGCCACTCTATTCCCTCCATTCCCCTCCTCACTCTAGCTCCTACAGGTTGCCATGTTAGTGAAGCTCTCTAACTACTTCCACAGCTATGTGGGTGCTTAATTGTTTCCTCCCTTTCTAAGTCTGCCAGTCTCTAAATCTCCAAAAGCCTGTACATTTCTAATGCAGAGCAATTTAATCTCTTTTCAATCATTATTTTAAAATAAGTCTAGGTCCAACCTCATGTTAAAAAATAATTTTCAGAAAATAGCAAAATGGTGTTATAAAAATGAACACATTTTACAGGTTTTAGCTTATTCATATAATATAAGGGAATTGGTTCAGAGGAAATGTCAAAAAGCAAAAACATATAAAGAAATCAAATTGCAAATGGAAACAAAACAACTTTTCCACAGTGGAGAGAGAAGTCAATAGAAACTCTAATGAACAAGACAGAGCTTGCATACCCAAATGGCTCAAAGACAATGAACAGGTCTAAAACCAGACTGCCCAGAAAGATGTGCTTTCAATAAAGTACATTTTTTCTGTACTTAGTATATCTTAAAAATCATTAAGGGGCCTCACACTGTTGAATAATAGGTCATTAAAGCCTGGAGTTCTCTCTTTGACAGTCAAAGCACTCACTCACACTCCTAAACTTCCAGTAACAAGTGCTCTTAAATTATAATTTTTCCTTTAATATGATCAAAGTGGGAAATAGTATCTGAGCATCAAAGAAAGCAATACAACATTTTAGACTGCTTTTTTCTGGTGAAGTCTGACAAGGGTCATTTTTTCTTTTCTGCCTAATCTGGATTGTATAAAATATGTCAGTTGTCTTTTCCCATTGTCGCCTGAATGAGGTATCTACTGGCATCCCTGGCTGTGATGTCTTTCACCATCAGTGATTCATCTCAATCCATTAAATGTTGGCACAGATGATATTAATAGGCGAGAGTCAAGACCCTTTAATTTCTGCCTATTAAGGGAATGTTTCAGCGTTTAAAGCAATAGTAACGGGATTGTAGAATGTCAGAGCCTTAGAAATTATCTAATTTAATTTCATATTTTACAAATGAGGACACAGTGGTTCCAGAGGGGAAGTGACCTGCCAACCAAAGTCACACAGAAGGCTAGAGGCACAGTAGCAGCTGGAACCCAGGAGTGCCATGCCGACATTCAGTTCATTTTTTTCTTTTGCCAGCTGTATCTTAACCAGCCACCTTGGGTACTTTGTTATCTTCCTATAAGTCCTCCATCTCCCCTACCACAGGAACTTTTTTCCTACTTCTAATGTTGTTGGTGCCTAATTCTCATGGATTTGTATGTTAATTCTTAGTTAAATTAGGAGCTGATCATGCATGAAGCTCTTTCTACTTCCAGTGATTATTTTGAAACTCTTAAAAAGCCCATCAGCAGAGTTAAAACAATAAATGTCTCATGTAGAAATAATAGAGTTTGTAGAGAATAAAAACACATCCTTATTTCTTTGATATCCCAGCCATGTAAAGTTGGAGTTTATTTCCCTCTCAATTCTTCTACAGGTTAAAATGTACCAGAAGTGACACTGCTGACTTACACTGCTGAGTTCTAGAAGGCCATAAAGCTTCTTGGCACGGCTTTCTCTCAGGACACGTGCTTTTGTAGGCCAGAACTTCCATGGAAGAAGCCAGCGACCCTGAAACTGCCATGTTGGAATGACCATGGGTACAAACCACGGAGAGATTTCTGAGACACCCCAGTTCTTCCAGCCTCCATATATTCAAATCTTCCCAGGACACATGTGAAAAAGGCTTCAAAATGTCTCAGATTCTAAGCAAGAACTGCCTAAGCCAGGACAACACCCAGAACCATGATAGATCACAACAATAAACTGCCACTGTAGTTTAAGTTTGGGATGGTTTGTTATGCAATGGTAGGTAACCAGATCAACCGTTTTGAGAAGCAATGAAGTTTTGGGGTCCTGAAAATCTATTTATCTGTAAACAAGATTGTTAAGGTAAAGAGAAGTCTCTAGTTAAGGAGCATGCTGTGCTCATTTCTTCAGCTGAATACGTAAGAGCTCATTACAGTAACTCATTTTTCAATAAGAAAGACTGAATTCTTGATGAAACCCAGATGCTCGCAAAACACAGGTCCCTGTTTCCCATGGGACCTTCATTGAAAGTGAAGCCATTTTTCTCATTGCTTGGTGGAGCTTCATACAAGAAGAGTACAGTGAAACAGACCATACTTGCTTATAAAACCTCTACCCAACAATTCCACGCGCCTTAAAAAGCCCAAGATTATCTAGTTTTGACATAAAAATACACCATCATTCATTTTGCAGATGGAAACTGGTTCAGGGAGATAAAGTGATTTATCTGAGGTCTCCCAATATTTCCAATGCAGATAGTTTTGAATGCCTCACCCTTTCTTGTTTTTCCCCCATTAGATTTTAAAGGTTAAGGTTCCTGCTTTTTAAGGATGCCAAGAAGCTAAAAACCAGCACGAAGTGTCAAATCTTCTTGTGAAAACAGACTTGAAATTGCAAAAACAGCAATCAAAGTAGAGAGTCTCTTCTTGGGTATTTTTTTGCTTATTTGTTCATTCATTTATAAATGTTTATTTGTTTATTTTATAGACATTTCTCGAATCAAGTACTTCAATGCTGGATCTCTCTCCCAGAAAGCACCTAGACCTGTGCTAAGACTCATTGATGAGTTGGAATTCAGCAATTAAGAAAAAAAAATTCCTTAATAACAATGTTTTCATAAGGAAAAAAGTAACAATTAACTTTAAATATAATAAGAATGAGGGGTCTTTAATTTGGAGCTACAGGGTCACTATATTTCATTGTAATTACTTCTCTGTATTTAAATAAAGATAAATAGCACTAGTTCTCAGCAAAATTGTGAATACTATCTTTATCAGTCCTGGTGTCCTCTCTAAACACCTTATCGATCCTTCAGCTCTCTTTTCTCACAGGCTCCAAAGCTTTTCTACTGCACTGCCTTCTCTGCCATTCTGATTGTCTCATGAATATCCATTTCTTCCTCTTTTTTGCACAGAGGCTTTGTTATATGAGTGGCAATGATACACCCCGGCTCCAGGAGGACCCTAATTGCTACAGCTAAACCTAGTCACTTTCAGGAGGACCCTAACTAGCTATATAGTCACTGAATCTTTCAGACACGGTAATAAGTTCAGTACTTATTGGAAGAAGCTGTTCTTTTCCTATAACTGTGAGCAATAAAGATGTAGCACCAGTTTCTTTTAGCACTCAAGTCTTATAAAGGCAACCAAAGGATGAAGCCAACACACTAAAAAAGAAAAAAAAAATCAGAATCAAGAAAATCATAGAGAAACCAAGATATAGCTCTGGTCTAACTATTGCTGAAGGCCACTCTAATCCTTGGATTGTTCAGTTATGTGGTCAACTAGTGTGAATTGTATTTTCTCTTCCTAGCAACCAAAAGTATTCTGAAAATCAGTGAACATGTCACATCTCTTTCTGTAAAAGGTCTAGGGGAGGTTCCATTTCTAATATTGCAGAGTACACTGTTTTTGGATCAATTCTCTGAGGAAAAACAACAGAAGATGACAAACTATTTATTAAAAATACCTTCCTAAAAGAATCAAAACAGATGACAAATAGTAAAAAATAATTAGGACAAAATCTAAATGAAATCTAGAACCTGTGCATTTAAGCCACCTTCATCTTGAGGACATTTGCAAAATAGGAAAAACTAGGTATGCATTTTGAATACCATTTTGGGCATGATTAGAGAGTTGATAGAGGCTGAATAAGCACATCAAAGCCCAGGCTCCACTTAAGGTAGATATCTAATATTATACTCTATCTCTATAAAGATGGAACCTCATAAAACTACCTCTTAGGGTGAGGAAAAACTAGCAGTAAGTCTTCATTCAATCTCTACTTTGAGAAAATTACAAGAAAATTTTCCTGGTCATTGAACAGAATGGGTATATAAGAGAAGGTAAGACCACAGCTGGCCCTCATTTGGATCTATAGTCCAAACTACTATCACTTGAATTGGATTGGACCACCACCACCACCCAAAAAAAAAAATCCAAAAAACAAATTTTTCATAATTTTTTATAATAGTATTACAGTACAATAAGGCAGATGGCAAAGGATGAATATTTGTGAAGAAAGCAGTTTCTAACCTGGGCATGAAGAACAAGTCAGGGAGGTCAGGGGATCCTTATAGTGAAGGGGCTCTATGTAGGATGCCTGGTGTGGTATATCAGGGGATGCATCCAGTCTGGAACAGTAAACTCTTTGTTGTTCGTCAAACTTGCTGGCCATCACCCACTTCTGATGATTCACTGAGGATGAATAAGGTCATCAGAGGAGATTGGGGAAGGCATATCTGACTCAACACCTCCAGCAGGACATTGAAGAACTGCAGTATTTTGGGAGGTTTTCTTTTGAAATTTTGTAATTGGGATAGAAAAAAAAAACTTTACCTGAGCCTCGTGCACCTAGAAACAGTGATAGTTAGGAAATGCTCACTCATCCTTTTGTGTTCTGGGAAACAGCTAACCAAAAGGATCAATCTGTCCTCACTTATCACATAAGACCAGTCTCCGTTCTCTCTCCTGACTCCCATAACTTGTGGATGACATGGATAACCCCCTTGCTTTTCTGCCTCTGTAAATCTTCAGGCCCCTTTCCCTTTATTTAAAATGTTCATATTAATGAATATTCCTCCTATTGCAATAGCCTGAATAAAATCATTTCTTAAATTACCCAGTGAATTTGGTCTTTCACAAGTGGTAAATAGACTGACTCCACAATTGATACTAATAAATGATACTTGGATTTTTAAAAACATAGTCAAAGATTCTCAAAAATTGGCTCATACCTGAAAATTAAATATATTTTACCTAGTGGGAAAGGATATATTTGCTAAGGGTAGACTGATCTAATCAGGAGAGAAAAATCTTTCACCTAAACTATATTCCTATTAGGACAGAGGATATCAGGTTTGAACTGAAAGAGGAAAAAGAATTCAAGAGTTAAATTGGAAAGTGCATGTGCTTGGAATTGGACCAGTATTTGAATATGAGGCTCTGTGGCTAACTAGCTGTGTAATTTGGGGTGAACGTGGTGTAATTGCTGTTCTCGGTGGTTACTTCTTTTACTCTTCCCGCTGAATCTTGGCCATCAGTCAAGTCACATGACTTCTTCTTTTAGGCTTTTTCTGTTAGTGGGTGTATCTGGTTCCAGACGAAGGCTTTCTTATTTCTCCTTCTCACTCAGTATGGCTGTAAGCTGTCAGGTTGCCATTGAAACCTGTATTATGACAATAAATTATTTAAAGTTAAACCTATAAATTCAGAGAAGTGGAAATGTCAGCTCATCAGGAGAGAGTGGCTTAATGTTAATCTTGTTTTCTTCTTTAACAGAGAAAAAACGAATAGATTTAAGATATGTAGTAGAAACTATAGATCCACTCTCATCAAGGCCTTTGACAATGAAATGATTCCCATGTAAATGTGATGAGATACGAGGGATGAAGGATAATAGACTTAGACAGATGTGAACTAACAATAAATATCACTAAAGAATACTATGTAGAAAAAAATTGTATTTCGATGGAAAATATGCATTGTCTACATATGACACATCCATATTATCGACATATGGCAAAACAAACAAATTCTAGTCTTTAATTGTTTGTAAGCTATTTTGTGTTTTTTCTAAGTTGCTAGACATGCAAATTTTGACTTGTCCACTAGAGTTTTGATTGACTTCCTTCCTTCTGATGAAAAAAACCAGTTTTGTCTCTATTTAAAATTCACTTCTTTCACTCTATATATATTTGTAATTTTTATCTTATTCTCTGAACTTATAAACAGTACATCTGCTTGTTTTTCTCATTAAATAAGCGAAATGTAATTTTTAACACTCATTTATATCAATATAAAAGTCATAATTTTACCTTTTTCTGAAAATTATCTTTTAACACTAATAAGAACTAAAATCAGTTATATTTGTTAAACAATCCTGGGACCAAGAATACTTTCCTATGTCTGTAGTCAACTAGTTGCACCAGAAAATGTCTGCTCTTTGAAGATAAGGCTGTGAACCAATTAAAATAGCTTATGTATCATGACTACAGAATTGCTCTTTTAAGACTCCCTTGAAGACCCTAAATGCCCAAGCCCACAAATTCAATGCTATTAATATCACAAACTGCCCAACTATGTCAGTTCTCTGCCATGCTTGACTTGATTGAAAATAACCCAGCTGAGGCCCTAAAATTCCTATAAGCACCCTTGCTACATTTCTCCTTTTGAGACACCACTGGCTCTTTTAAAAATGTGCTCTCTATTGTAGCAGTAAATTTAAAATTCCTCTTTTGCCTGATCAACAGATTTTCTTGGTGTGTGTATGTGTTATGGTCAGATAGATTGACAAAAAGAATTAGACCTGCTTCTTCCAAATGACATATGCTGGGTGCCCAATTGGAGATTATAGAGTCAAATTGCCTTTTTCTTTCTATTCTTTTTTTTTTTTTTAAGCAGAAGTCATGTTTTATTTGCACTCCATGCAAGAGACCAAGGTCAGAATTTGTCAACATCTAGCACAGTGTTGCACATATATCAGGCACCTCACAAGTATTTAAAAGAATTTACAAATGATAAATAATTTTTTACTAAAAAGCCAGTAATTTAAGAAAAAATGCTTAAAAAAAGAAAAAAATCAGATATAGTTACAGGTTTGTATGTATGAAAAGTAAGTATGGGTTAGGGTTGCAAATGTACGCATTATATTAAATGTGCAGAGGAAATATGGTTCATTTATTTATTTCTAACCAAACTGATCCATTCTTTCTCCTGAGTGCCTCTACCACAGAATAAAGAAGTACAGAAAAAAATATCTAGCCCAATATATTCATGTTAGTTCAGTCTTATAAAATGAATCTTGTCTTTAAATTAACTCAGTCCCTTTTGCATGAAATGCAAGGAGAGGATATTTTGTTTTTGTGGCAGTAGGGGAGGGTCTTTGTATGCCCTCTTGTCTCTTGCAGAATAACTAGCCTGGTTTCATGCCTGGAGTCCTGCACCACATTTACCACTTCAGCTCCTGTCTCCCAGAGCAGGTGACCACATGCAGCATCTCTCCTCAGGACTGCCAGTCTCCCCTCCAGATATTCCCAAAGAAGCAGCCACTTGCCCCAAATTATCTTCCTTCCATTACTAATTCCAGTGTTTCTGTGTTCTCGCTCTTCTGAGATTCTTGGCTGCAGAGAAGGGAACATGAGGCATCTGCCGCTCTAGTTCCTCAATCTCCCTATAGTTACCAGAGCTCAGAAGGCTTTGCTTCCACTTCCTACCACACTTAACTTCCCTAATGTAAACTCTAAGAACAAATTCAGAACTGAGGACATGCAAAGACTATTCAAGAGTATGTAAGTGTATACTAAGTATTAGAGAAAATTAATTTTTGTGTCCTTCAACTCTTTTCCAACTTGTTCTGCCTGAGAAGGCATCCATGACTTTTTAAAATCTCACCTTTTACAGTTTCCTCTCTCATTGTAGTAAAGAAAACCATTCCTTATCTCTTCCTCCAAGTAATTTTAACGTTGCCTTCAGTGTGAAACTTGTCAGCACTCTGAACAATGAGTGGATTCTAACTAACTGAGCTGAAAGGCATAGAAGGAGTTTTAGGGCAATCTGAAGACAAGAAGAAGAAAAGCAAAAACATCAGAGGACATCAGAACCTCTGACACCTGTGGCTACACTAATATTAAACATAGCCTCACACCTAGCCAGATAACATGAAATCTCACACAGGCTCAAAATATTTGATAAAAGGAGAAAAATGGATTACTTGTTGATTAAATGTACATCTATATAATAACTAAAAAAATGAACTTTCTTTCATGATTCAGAAAATTTTTATATATTATTGTAATCCCATAACAGTTCCCTATATGCCTTTCATTTTAGAAATCAGAAAATTAAAGCCAAAGAACTTAAGATATAAGACCAGAAGTTGGTAGGGTTCCAAACGCAGCCAAACCAGGCAACTCCAGCAGAGCAGGCCCACTTCTGTGTCTAGGGCCTTCCTTATACTACTCACAGGCAAGAGCTGGATGGACAGAAGCAAGTGAGTCCAGGAGTATGAGCTTCTTTTAGTAAGCCAGATACCAGAGTCTTCATGAATTTCAGTTAATTTCCAAAAAGCATCAGTGAGAAAAGAATGTTTATAGTTAAGGACTAGCAATAGGAAGACAGAAGAAACTCTCATTTAAAATATTTTGACCATGGAAAAGATATCATCAATCTGCTTCCACATGAATAAATGTTACACTGGGCTCAGGGATTAAACAGAGAGAATTCAGAGACCATTCAGTTGCTCTAGTAGGCCAGCACAGCATTATATGAATCGCAGATCTTGAAAATTGCCTTGGTGACAAGAATTATGCAGATAGTTTATGTATATGATTGTTTATATGCACATATTAAACTTTATATGAGTTAAAAAATCTTTAAAAATTTTTTTAAAAGCGGATTACTAAATCTTCCAAAATTTATTTTAGCTTTTGTTGAAATTCAAAAAGTTCTATGTTATTTTTATGGTTTCTTCTTTTATTGATTTTTTTCCTGATCTTGGAAAAAGATAAAAAATAAAGGAATGTTGAAAGAACATGAAATCTTCCATTATTTCACTTCCCATTTAACTAATATTATAATCTTTCTTTTTTCTTCTTTCTTCTTCTTTCTTCCTATGTAAGTATGTATATGTATGTATAGTATAAAATTGCCAAATTTAGAATGACTTATTCATTATATGTATGTACATTTATATACAGACACATACATACTGTGTCTTTCTCTTTTTGTCCTTAAAATTATACAATAAGGATTTCCCCACATTCTAAAAAATTACTATTTTTAATGGCTATGCAATATTCCAGCACACATTTATATCACAGTTTAGATAATGAAAACTCTATTGCTGGACTTTTAAAATGTTTCCATTTGTTCAGTGTTATAGATAATAGCAAGAATCATTATTTTCTAAAGCCTCCATTTTTTAATTAAAGAAATAGCAATTTTTAAAATCAACAAAAAATTTTGTGATTGGCAATGTTTTATTCTGCACTATACAGTAGAGTAGCCACTAGCTACACATGGCTATTGAGTTCTTAATATGTGTTTAGCTCAGCTTAGGAGCTGGATTTTTCATTTTACTTAATAGTAAATTAAAATAGCACATGGGGCTAATGACTGCCTCGTTAGTCAAAGTGGAAATTGGATTCAGAGCACACAGCTTTTAAGTATTTGCTTGTATGCAGGAATACCCCCATCTTGTGGTCTTTTAGAATATTGCCTTTAATATGTTGGGAACTCAGGTGTATTTGCAACTATAAGCACAATCTGTAGTTGTAACTTCACAGTGTACATGGATCATAAGAATCCACCTAGCGGTTTACATAAAGTGGCTGTGAGTTTAAAGACTGGCATTGCTGTCTATGGTCATCATGAACAAGTCCCATCCCATCTGATCTCTGAAGCTAAGCAGGGTCGAGCCTAGTTAGTACTTGGATGGGAGACCATCTAGGAAGACTAGGTGCTGTCAGCGTAAAAAATAAAAAATAAGGGACTGTAAGCTGACAAGGCTCTTGCAATTTGTAGGTCAACCAAGAGGTGCCTCACCTAAAAAAATAAAAAAAATAAAAATAAAAAAAATAAATAAAGACTGGCATTGCTGAAGGACAGTCAGTGCACAAGGCAAATGAATTTACAGTACATGTGAGGACAAATACTGAGAATAAACATGTTTGCTCTGCCATCTGGGAAAGAGCCACCCCTTTGACTGACCCTGTAATAAACAGCTGGAATCTCCAAGAATATTGTCAACTAAAATTAGGCCTTTTATTTTTTCTGCTACTTAAAAATCCTCTTTGGTTTAAAATGTTATCTTAAACATTTTTCTTCCTAGGAGCTTATCCTGTTTGTCTTTCTATATATATGCATTGGTTGTCTGTTCTATATAACCACTCGGTATTTTTGTTACAGACTCCATATTGTTAATTCTGGTATATTTGTCTTATTTTCCCCACTGATTCAACTCTTAATCAATTCTTCTCCCAAATCCAGCACAGTTCTCAACATTAGCTTGATATACATATACACACATACATATATAATATATGTAAATTATTAGTGATTTAAAGGAAACAAAATTAAGAATCTCCCCTTACCCCAACTAACCTTGTAACTAATTAAGAAACAGACAACAGGAAAACAAATGAAGACAAATCTATCAGTTTTCTTACTGACAGTTTAAAAACATGGCTTTGTGGTATAGCAATAATGGAAAATCTATTATTGGATCCCAGAATTAGACCTCATAAGCAGCTCTAAAAAACCATGGACCTCCCCATAAGGACAAGTTCCTGTAAAAATTTCAAGACATAGAGCAGACTAGAGAGTTACATACATCAGGCGGCTGGCCCCGGAGAGAACAGACAGATGGAGGATGGTGAAAGGAGTGAGAGTGGGAAGGAGAGAGTCTACAACAAATAGGTCAAGTATCCCGTATTCTCTAAGTTATAATTAATTCTACTTTGGTAGAAAGAGCTAGAAGCTAATGAGATTTTTAAGGAAAGCTCCCGCCTCATGGAAACTGGAAGACTGAGAAGCATTCACACTAATGGAAATTGATAGATGATATTCTAGTATATGTTAGCAAAAAGTTTAGCTGTGTGACAAAATACTTTGAACTTCACCTGAGAGCTGTTGAAGAGAAAGACAGATATTTATTTATCTTTGTACAACTTTGCATATCATTGCTCAGCTTTTTCAATCTGCAGGAATAATAAGTTAGGGGATGGAAATAAATATCTCTAAAAAGAAAGCAAATATTAACCTGGCTCATTCTTCCCAAAAATGCTGCTTCAAATTGTCTAGGAGACTTCAAAGACTCAGTAGAAACCTCTAGCTCATAAAACAAAAGTAGCTCAAAAACCATTATATTATAAAACTGTTTAAAAGGCAACCACTTACAATATAAAGGAAGAAATTCAATAACTGCATAATGACATTATAGCAAAAAAAAAATTTCAGTCACAACAGTAATAAAAATATAAAATTCTAATTGTAGGAATTCACCCTAAGGATATACTTACAGTTAATTGTACGTAACCAATAGTTATCAGGGTATTCATCACAGAAATGTTTATAATTGTTTTTATAAAATGGTGGTGATAGTAAATGCTCTTAAATGTGCTATATTGGCAAAAATTTTAAACTATTTAACAGCTCTATATTGTCCCTGACACCAAAGTCTCACTAGTTCATGAAATAGTAAATCTGAGAACAATTTTATTAGATCTACTAATATGTCACTCTAGGCATTGGTATTGGAGAGCAACTGGCCAGAGACAATCTTCTCCAGTGAGAAGAGATGCCAGGAAATTCACTTTGAGTCATTAAAGGGAGCATGCTATTTGCTACTACCAAATATCCCTGAGGGCACCTGTGGTCACTGAGTATAACAACTCTTAGAAGTGTAGGAGGTAAAGGCTAGTGTTCAAAATAGGATTTAATTAGAATTTTTCTATGTGGAAAGTTTGAGTGGGAAAGCTGCCCAGCCCCTGGCATATATCTCAGGGGAGAGAAGGAGGTGGTACCCAATTCTGAAACAGAGTTCTGAGAACAGTCGATGCATCATTTGAAAACACCAAGTTCAGAGGCCTATAATTGGGAGGAAAAGTATGGTACTTCTTTGGTTAAAGCTAGCACCATGATCAGGACTGTAAGCACAAATGCCACCAGACAGGCAATAGAAAGATTTGTTTCAGGCTGGGTGTAAAAAAGAGAGAGTCCTAAAGGGTTACCATAAAGTGTGTGTTGTCAAATAAACCACTTCTGAGGGTTGGATTTGGTTTACAGATGGCCAGTTGGTGACCCTTGACTGAGGTAGTGATTTGATCTTCCTTCAAAGAATCACAGCTGACTATGTAGAAATCTGGTCCAGACAGGCATTCTCTGCTGGGCACTCCAGTGTTCCCTTGCATGGGGCTCATGTCAACAGTGACATCATATGGCAATGAAGAGCAGTTGGCAGCATAACCTGTCCAACTCTCCATAGATGCTGCATTCTCTGTTAATATATATATAACTTTTCATCACTTTCTAAGTTCTTATAACTGGGCTAATAAACAATTTAATATGAGTCAGGGTAACAAGAGAAAATGTCCAAAGTGTATTTTTGGTTGCATATTTGAAGGTGCCGTTAGATGAGACCCAAGGAAGTATTGGGCAGTTGAGGTTTATGTGTCATTCTGGAGTTAAGGAAAAGGGTGGGGTGGGGCATAATGTTTTGGACATTCAAAGGGCAGGGAAGCAATTCACATGAAAATGGAAAAGCAAATGTTTGGTAAATAAATGTTTGCTAGGCCATCTCTAACTATGGGACAGAGGAGTTTAATCAAAAGGGCCTTGATAGGTTTCTCCCTGTCTATAGTACACTCATTTATATTAAACATAATGATCTGTGATGATAGCGCCCTTCCTGGAGCAGGTCCTCTGTCCAAACCTGAGGGCAAGTAAAGGAAAAGGGTCAAATGTTCTTTCTGAGTCTTTCATGTCTTAAAAATAAGCAGCTTACGTCTGGGATACTTTTAATCTAGATTGATATTCATCTACCCCAATAAAATGCAGAAAATTATATAGTTGCACTTTATAAATGGTGGTCAAATGGAACTGTTCAAGCCATTTTTATAGTTGTGATGCACAATATAACTTAAATAAGTGCTTCTATCAAAATATCCTCAGTAAAATGTGTATACTGCTCATGATGAGCAAAAAATGAGTATTTATCACTGGGCTTATTTGAATGATTAGAATGAGATTCAATACCCATATCTTTATCTCCAGTGCCGTTTTCACTCTTTTTTAGAGGGAGTCACATGCAGGGAGTATAACCATCAGGGGTGGTTTATTATCAGGTCTGCCTTATCCTTAACTTGTTCACAGATATTTATTTACTAATGATTGTTTTCAAGACTTATGAGATAGGAAAATGAAGTGTTTGCTTTTTATTTACTAATCATAAACTCAAGTTTTTCATCAAAATAAAATTCCATTGTTTAAAAAAAATAACCAGCTTAAAATCAATATACAAAAAGCAATATTTGAGAGTGCCAAAACCCTGCTTTTCTTCATGGGAGCTTGAAAAAATAACCAGGAAAATATTAGATGGAATGATATGCTTACAGTGTAGTTTTGGAGCATTCATATCAGTTTCAAAATTTTCCTCTTACCTCCCTCCCTTTTCTCCTTCCTTCCTTCCTTCCTTCCTTCCTTCCTTCCTTCCTTCCTTCCTTCCTTCCTTCCTTCCTTCCTTCCTTCCTTCCGTCTTTCCTTTCTTCCTAGCCTCCTACCCACCCCCACTTCTCCACCCCCCGTCCTTTTGCCTTTTTCAGTTTGTGTATTTTCTCAGAGTATACTATGAAATGAGATGTCCCCTCTCAGGCTGAAGACTTAGCAGAGCGGAGACAATGTCTTCTCAAATCCATGAGGTCGGTCATTTGGAAATTTCACCTTTCTCATGCGTCTAACAAATTCCCATAGTCTTGTGCTGTCAGTATATTTTGAAGCAACAAAATCATGGAACTTACTTGTGCATGGAAACTCAGTGCACTTAGAATAACAATAAAAGAAAGAAATTCGAAATGTTAGCAAGGTATCTTTGTTGATTTTCAGTGTCTTTTCAAAATAGTGCTCCCCTTCCCTTCCATTCTTCCACTCTGTGCTCACAACCACAATAAAAATCTTTTAGGATCTCTGGCCACACACATCCTTCAGATCACAACCCAAGTTTTACTTTCTTGGGGAAGCCTTATCCCACCCCCTCAGTCCAGGTCATGTCTGTCTGTTATAAGCATTCACAGAAATTTATCTATTTCTTTCAACATTAAATCTGAATTTGTGATTATTTAATTAATAGATATCATTCCCTATTAGACTATAAATTCCATTGAAAAAGATATTACTTTTGCTCTTTCTTGTATCTTTTTTGTCATGGAGAATGCTTGACACATAATAAGTACCCAATAAATATCTATTAACAAATTATATAAATTAAGAGCCAACAAACTGAATTTTATAAATGTATGCAAAACAATTTTAGATGCCTGATAAAAAATTAGAATTCTTTATTTATCAGGTTTAACCAATGGCAGATTTTCAGATTTTTTTATTGAGGCAAAACTCGATCTGGTGTATCTTTTAAAGCTTAGTTAAGAGGCCATGTTGCACCTTCCCTGCCATCACTGGGAAAGACGTACACATAACAACGGTCAAAGATAAACTAATGTTTGGTTTCAGTCCCTACAGCCCAAGCTATTTTCTCTCCCTGACCCTCTTCATCCAAAATTTACTGTCTCAATTTGCAATTATCCTTATAGTTTTGGCTTCAACATATCCAATTTAAATCAACTGGGCTATATTCCCAGCTTTATGGAAATTACATCACTTAACTAATTGTATGAAAAATTCTATATAGCCCCTCACTCAATCATTCTCTACTCTATATCCTCATCATCATATCCAATCATTTTATACATTTGACTTATTCTCAGGAATGTCTCGATAACCGTCGATAAAGATAGGCTTGTCTCATTTTTCTTCATTCTATTCTATATTCCATAGTCTTTGTTCAAATCGTCATCACTTTATTCACTGCAAAGAAATGACTGACTGGTACACCCACCCCACTTACTCCTCATTCTACCACCCAAGTGGCTGATGGGACCATCTTAAAATGAAAACACTCTTTAACCTGTAATTCAAGACTTTTAGCAATGGGTATATTCTGGTTTCTCTAGCTCCACCTGCTTTATCCCTTACTATGAATCAGGTACTCCAGCCATATGGAACTTTTCCTCAATATCTGCCACAATTCCAGATCTTTGAAAGCAGTGTTACCTTCTTCTGATGAACTCCAGCTGCCCTTCTTCCATTAGAAAATATCTTTTCACTCACCCTTCAAAAATCAGACTAGAAAGCATGTTCTTTCTGAAACTGTTTCTAACTTTCCAGAAAGAATCGGTCACAACTTCTGTAAAACCATAACTCTGTTCATACATTAAGCAGAAAAAAAACATATTTTAAAACAATTATCTCATTGCATCTCTTTCCTTTGCTGGACTATGAAGTCTATAAGTGTGAGATGATCCCTTTGTTATTAGTTCAATATCTGGCACATAATAAGCATTGTATGTTCAGTGAGTAGTTTGGCTTAAATACATATTTTTTTGAGAAGTGGGAAATGAGAAAAGTTGAAAAATATTAAAAATGCATTTTGATATGTATATGTTATAGTAAATTTTCATTTATTATGATCAAAAAGAAAGGGAGTTTAAGTTTACATTTTAACACAAACCATAAAGATAATCTAGATTGTGATTCTACCATCTTGATTCTGTCTCAGTTATGACAAATATTTCTCTTTAACATGCTTGCCATTCTAAAGAGTGCAGATAAACCTTCTAAAGAGATATCTCAACTCCTTGCATTTCTAAGACTTTGATTTAGGGTCTTAGTAAATACTAAATAATAAAAAAATTTTACAGCCTCAAGGTTTTCAAAATGCTCTATCTGCTCTAAATTTTCATAGGCTTAATACATATTACCTTTCCAATTCTTTAAGTATGTTTTTCATTTCAAGAACTCAAGTCATTTCAATTCCATGAGCATATATTGAGTCCCTACTGTATCTAAGTCTCTGTGTTGAATGCTGGTGATTCTGAAATACATAAAATAAGGTGTCTAACCTTAAAATGTTCTAAGACTGAGCCAGAGAGTTAAAAAGAATAAAATATTAGTAATGATTGCAATAGAGGCAGTGGGTTTAATTAATATAGGGGAAAGGTTAAACTGACTGTTGAAAAGGTGTGTAGCAGAGTTGACTTCAAAAAGTGGTGACTTTTGAGCTGGATTTTGAAGGCTGCATAGAGTTTGCTATTGTGTGGAATGAAAAACAATTCAAAGAACTTAAAAACCACTTTTTATAAAATAATATTGCAACTGTTTTCAATAAAGTCTAGAGTGTAAATATAGAGTAGGGAGGAAAGATAGTAGAGATGGTATGATTTGAAAAAACCTTTCCTCTTCTGTCCTTTTTGCTATAGTTTTCTTGTCTTTGAGACTGTAGGAAGAAATATTTTGTGAGGGCCACTTTGACATATATGAATTATTCATTGTTAAGAAGTCAAGCAACTGACCCTAGCCTCTGTTAAAATGACTAAGGATATTCTGAACCCCTGGAAAAGCAGTGTGTTTTGTATTCCTCTCTGCCCTGTGTGAGGGTCATCTGCATGTGTGGGCAGGTGTTGGTCAGCTTTTCTGTCATTGATGCAAATCAGAGGACATTTTGAGCCTTCATGTCTTCCTGTTATTTTTGCCACTCTCTTTTTTAGGATGAAAATCATTAGTCATTGGAGATACAGGCATGCATATGTGCACACTCACACACACACACACACATCCTTGCACACACACCCCAAAACTGCATGGCCATGTGGAATACTTGCTCATTAAAAATTCAGAACCCTGTCAGATGGAAAGACATGCCCATCTACTCCATTAGTTTGACCTGGGAGCAACCATAGCTAATGGGATATCTCATTAAAACAGATTTTTGTCAGTATTTTCCCTGCCATTTAACATTCTCCTGAGCATTGTGCCAAATGTGGGGTTGAGGAGTCTCCCATCTCCTCTTGTCTAGGGTAGAGCAGTATACATAATGGAAAGGCTTTGCCAGGTGTGAAAAGCCCACTGTGTACCAGCTTTTCCTATGTTCTCAATAACTCTGTGATATTCATGATGCATAGTTTTACACACATGCTAACAGTATAAGTCACAAGCTAACATTTCATATGTGCTTACTGGATGTATCTCAGTAGCTATATGAAATGCTTCATATTTATTACTTCATTTAAACCTAAAATGCTATGATGATGTATTATTATTATTGTTTCTATTTGTAAATTTTTTAAAAAGCATGATTAAGGCAGATTAATTAATTTATTAAAGTTGAGATTGTATTTGATGCAACCAGACTCCAATATGTATACTCTTTCTATTGTACCATTCTACTTCTAATCTGGTGGTTTTATTTCCTCAGAAGGCTAAGTATAGAATAAATTCAACAAGAAGAAAATATTATTAA